>JANHFK010001836.1:88062-101034 GCA_036250565.1 Sibynophis collaris | reverse complement strand
CTGAGATAGTGGAACACTGTTATCATGTCTCCCCTAGTCCTTCTTTTCGTTAAACTAGACATACCCAGTTCCTGCAATAATAAAAACCTTCACAGCCAGTGGAAAGCACCTTTTAAGCATTCCATAATCTTTGAGTAGAATCATCAGAGTTTCAATGGGAAGGAAACCCATATCCATAGGATTGTTGTGTTTATAGGGAGGGTGTGTATGTATTTGTGTGCTTACTTTTTGCCATATATGTTACCACAATAGGGACTGCTTAGATAACGCACTCTCCAAATTTGAACTAACTATATAATATAGTGAGGGACTCTAGATACTAGAAGGATAAGAAACTATGTAAGAAATTAGAAAACAATGGAACTTATTTATCCTGATTAAAATTAGTATGAATTACTAGAATGAATGACTACCTCTCACAGATTTGTTGGACAGGAAATAAGAAGCCAATTAACATGAATGGGAATTGTCAGAAGCAACACTTATTTCGTAATTCCATCTCTGAATTACCCTTTTCAACGCCTCTCCCTCTTCTGACTGAGCTGGAATGACAGGAACATCAGAAAAGGGATGGTGGTGACATCACTTTTTGAGAAGGGTAGCTAGATCTTTAATCCCAGTATCACAAAATAAGCAGTCTGAGTCACCCCCTCCCCATGAAAGTGATTTAAAAGACTGATAACATCTCTCAATGATGGTGAATACAGGTAGTCATAAGATACAATATTATGTGACCATGCTGAACTATGACTTGTATTCTAGCAGTCCCAGTTGCTGTTGTTAGTGTAATGAAAAGTATGGATGACTTTGGGGGGCAAGGGAAGAGATGCTACCTAGGAAACAATCGAGCAGAAGCCCCCAACTATCAATCTGATCAGTTTCTATTCACAGCATCAATAGAGAAAGGGGAAGCATCCTGTCCTTCACATCAGACGTACAATATTTGGACAGTAAAATCTCTTATGTGTAAAGACTCCTAAGCAAGTCAGTATCATGCACCATGTGCACATTAGGCAGATACATAGTACAATGAATTGTTAGGGTTATTTCCTCACCAGTGATTTATAATGTTACCCAACCATCCCCATGCCAATATATCAGTAATGAAGACAGAGTTTCCTAGTAGGTGGGTGATTTTGTAATACCTACACATCACTAGTGAGGAAACAGGTTCTATCCACTCATTGTTTGGGGGCCGGAGGTTATCATGATAACATTCATTTAATGTTTGCTTTGGAATGATGGCTTCAAAAGAGCCAATTGAATTCCACCTGTTCCTCAAGTTCAATCTGGTGGCTGAAAAAAGAAAATATGATCAACTTGAAATAGAATCTTTTCATGAATTGATGTTAATCTTAAATTTGATGAGACTGATGTAACATTCTTTAAAACTCAGACCTCCCAAAGAATGTATCTGAAAGGATGGATGCCAGATTTTCTCAACTGACCATGCAAAAAATTGAAGGATCAACAACTTACAGATGATGGTTTTGTAAGCTGTTGACATTCTTTTAGAACAATATTTTAAGATATGTAAATAGATTTATGGGGAAATCTCTTAAAAATATACATATTATGCTGAATTACATTAAAAAAAATGAGGAATTCAGCTGTTTTTGAGAAGCTTTAGCTATATTGGGATTGGGAAATTGCCAAAGGAATTATATTTGAGAAATTGGATTTTTTTCCCAGATAATAAAAATTGGATTCAGGATATGTATTATTTATATGTTTTTGAAAAGGCGATCATTTCTGCTAATCATAAAATAATGCAATATGCTTCCCTCTCATACAGATTTCATGATATTTTACTTCAACAGAGTCCTTTCTCTTTCTGATCTGAAATCTTCCCATATGATTTTACATATGATATATAGGTGATATGCTTATATTGTCTATAATTTTCTTTTTCTTTCCCCCAATTTCCTTTATTATTCATCTGACATTAAATTTTTCTTTTCTACTTTTGTTTATAGTTTTGTTCCGTTTTTTTGGTAGCTAGTTGGGTGGGGTTTTTTTAACTCTGTCATTCCAAAAACATTTATATGCAGCTTCTCAGGGTAACCTCTTGATCCCTTAAGTCTATGTCTATGGTTATATATGTCATATTAGGCATAGTGTAATTATACTAGTATAATTAGGTAAATAAATATTTAAAATTTGTGAACCAAGCTATCTCTTTCTTTTCCTCTAGTATAACTGTGTTATGAACTTGATCTGAACTCAGTTCATATTTCTTAGACAATAATTCTTCCATAAGGTTAATGGATTTTAACTGGACAGGATTTCCACTCTTACCTGGGCTGCCCTTGGAAGCCTTATTACTTTCATATTATTATTCACTCTTCTTTATTATATAGTCATAATATCTAAGGTTAGCATGCATGATTATCCACAGAACTACATAAGAATTCAGAAGCTACAGTCCAAATCTATTTGCTCTAAGCCTAGAATTCTATTTATGTATTGTACTGATTCTGTATCTATCAATTTATATATATATATGAGTGTTTGTGTGTGTGTGTATGTGTATATATATGTGTGTGTGTGTGTGTGTGTGTGTGTATGTATATCTCTGTGTGTATACACACACACATACATATACATATACGTACTTATGTATATATGTATATGGCAAAACATTTTCTTTACAATGGACATAGATATTTAGAGAATGGGCTTTTGTAATGCAAAGCTTACAAGAAAATGTGCTCTGCAAATTGATCCACCTCATACACATCACAAAGGGATCCTTCTCAAGACACTCAAATCACTGTTTTTCCTATATAGTAATAGCTGCAAAGGAATTTTGTCCTTTGAATGAGGATAGCAACATGTTCTTCTACCTTACAGAAAAATGTAGTATCAGAACATGGAGAAAAACCTCAGTTCAAATCCCAAGAAAGAATCATACCATAAAACCTATTCCCAACCTGACGAGGCAATGATGAAATAATGGGATCTAAAGTCAAACTCTGTAGGTTCCATTTTAATTTCCTTAGAATGGAAACAAGAAGATGGAGAAATGATTCCTATATCTGAAAACTTTCTAAATGTTCCTATTTATATATTGCTGATAGTAGATTGCATGGGTTGCAAACATGTTGATTCAAAACTTCTCTTAGCTATATATTCTACAGTGTGAATGTCAGCCTTCACCCAATTCTATCTCACAAGAAAAAAAATGGGGGCAAGGGTATCCCCAGGGTGTGGTGAAAAAAAGGTCAAGAATGGTGGTTGCAATTGTGCAACCAAAGCTCCATCTATTTCTCAGATGCATCACGATTTTGCCTTTTTCAATCATAATCTATGGGCACCCCTGGGTTGAGAGAAAAAAATATGGCTCTGAAGTCCTTTTAAAGAAGGATAAACATGCCACAAAAATATGCCACATATATATATATACTAACAAAAATGCTAAGGTTCCCTTTTCTTAAGAGTATGTATCCCTGACCTTACTTTTTTATGAGTAAGCATAGATATAGGATTGGATTGAATGTTAATTAAACCTTTTCATCAGTATACCATAACTTAGCAATGACATTTTCCCTCAGAGAAATGAAAATCAGAGTTGGATTTGGCAGCTGCAGGTCCCAGATGCTGAGGTAAGAAGTGCATTTATTACCCCCCATCAGGGAAGTCATCTATTCATATGAATCCACTGACTGACTGGCTTTTTCTTTAGCATCCTTGTGGGTGTGTCTGTATATACCCACAAGCAAAACACCTGCAGGGTCAAGTGACTTGCAGAGGGTCTCAGCCTTTTAGTATTGTTCTATCAGCTGCAACACTTTTCAAGGTGACTTTGGCTAGAAAGCACAATTCTTGATATTTGTCATCTGGAAAAAAATTGCATGTCTTTTGCTAGTTAGAAAAACAGTTCCTTTGGAAACAACGCTCCATTGGAAACAAAATGAATTTTGCTGCTGATGTTAATGAAATCGAGGTTACTCAGAGTGGATTTTAAAAATAGTAATTATAGCCCACGTTAATGGTTTAACTGAACATTGCTTAAAAATCCATGCTTCTAATAAACTATCTACTATAATATTGCAACTTAGTCTAATGCTTAAATGAAAACCACTCTCACTGGGTAAGTTTCCACATTTCTCCCAAAATAAATCCCCTCATGTTTATGCCCAGATAACTAGATATAATTTTGCATCCTTATCTTCCTGAAATGCAAAAAAAATACTAGTAGGGATGAATGGAATTTTCCTGAGAAAACTTGAGAAGAACCGCCAAATTCACTGACTTACTTTATTTGTTTTGGCAAAAATCTATTTAGAATCTATGGATATCAATAGCCCCTTCTAAGGAATGTCATTCATATACAAACTGCTTTCAGTTTATGGATGTCTTGTTGTACATCCATAAACATATCTTTAATATCCCTGTAATTTACTGTACGTTTTCATGGCTAGCTTACCTAACACTGTATAATTTTTAAAGTAATTTATTTTGCAACTATCACCAAAGATTTTTAGTGTCAACCTGGGAATTAGTCTGTGCTCTTAGGCTTCTTCATTCTTAATTAAACATGTTAACAAAGTCTAGGAAAAAAAATAAATGAAACTACTCACAAGGAAATTATACTAAGAAGCTAAGCTCATTTATAATTATTGTATTTCAATTAGGCTGCATTGCGGCTGGAAAAAGAGATAGTTAAAATAGAAGAACTTTTACTGGTTACTTCCATTAGTATTTCCAGGGTTCCTGTATATAAATCTCAAGTATGAATGATAACATTGTAAAATGATAACTGTTCTTTATTGCAATTACAGTAGTTCATAGGTGAATCTATGGGGCTAATTATATTATACACAAATTCTAACTAATTTATTTTTAAAAAGTGAAGAAGCTACAACAGGGGGGGAAAACATGGTGGGCAAAGTATTCAGAAAAACAGCCTAATTTACTCTGATTTTATTTTCTCTAAGTGGCTCTTATAAAAACCGAGGTCCCTAAAATACAAAAAGAAGTATACACTGTATGTCTTAAGTATATAGGAAGAAACAGCCGTTTTAAGATATGTGTATTCATGCAAATTATATTATTCTTAAATAGGGATGGATGGAGGATGTAAAGTCAATCCATTTTATTTTCTGTTTCAGACTTCCACTTTGATTGATTTTTGCTCCAAGTTTTAATAAACAATCCCAATATAAATTGCAGCCCATTTATGATTGAAGATGGAGGGGGTATTTATTTTTTTAAATGTTTGTGATAGTAACAATTTTTGGATTTTACTTCTTGTCCCTAGTAGCATGAAGTATTTCTCAGAAGCTAATTTTCCTAAACCCATTCCCTGCATTTGGTGATTTTTGCCACCATGGGGACCAAGTCTCATTACTTAAGTGGTAAAAAAAGTAGTTCCTCATAAATGACAAATTCGTATAGCTGAGATGTACATTCACATGGTAAGGAAAAGGTTTGTGTCCCTGATAATAATGAAGGCCATCTTCTGCACTGTTTCCAGACCTTTGATATATTTTCAAATGTGGTGACATTGCTGAACTGTATTTGCGCAGTTTAAAGAGATTCACCTGGAGCTCCTCCTAATCAGTTTAGGTTTCCTTGACTAATAGGGAAGCTGTTCAAACTTGCCCATCTCGCTGTTTCCCCTCAATTATATAAAAATAATTTATGTATTTAAGAGGCACCTGTCCCAACAGAGATCCTTAAGAGATAGATTCTTAACGGAGTCCTCCTCCTCCTCCTCCATTGTTGTTATGTTATTATAAACCTTGATACATTATATTGTATCATGATACATTGTAATACTGTACAATGATATTTATACAGTATTAATTAAATTTACTAGCTTTCTATTGTTTAGATAACTTGGAGTATTTAAGATAGAGAAAAATATTAGTTCTATCAATATTAGTTACAATTAGTATCAATAGTATCAATATAATATTATTTGAATTTTTAAAATACAAAATTGAGCAAAACTTGAGAAAGAAGAAGCTGATTCAGGTTACCTCAAAATGTTTATTATACAATGTAGGTTTCAGTTTTAAGACTTTATAGTAAGTCTCTATTAATATAATATACGTGCATGCACAAACACATACATGTCTGTTTTACATGTTAAGAAAAGGAACAAATAGATAAGCAGATCCTATTTAACAAAAGTTAAAATACCAAAAATAATTTAAAAGAAAGGAAAAGGGGAAAAAAAAGGTTTCTAAAGTTCCCTCAATTTCCCCGTTTTATTTTTGTTATTGTTTTCCTTGGAATAACTAAATTTGTATACTTATGTTCCCCTTGTTGTTATTATTTATAATTTAATAATATATAATATTTTTATAATAATTTAAAATTATTATAAAGATAATTGAATCATTTTATCTTTCCGTATTAGCTTTCTTAAGTCTGGAAGTCCAGATGTGGCATTGTTATGCATTTATTTAATTGCTTTGGCCTTATATCATACTTTGAAGATTTAGCTTAGCTGAAATTATCTTGCCATAATGCCACATGCATTTAAAACAATGCAACATTATAATTTATCTTTCTTTCATGGGAGACAAGAACACCAATGAAACAGACTGAATAAACTGAATAAAACCATTGCTGCTGTTTTAAAAGCAGCATTCAAATGAAAGCCTGTGTTTGGTTAATAGTTCTTCAATTATATCCTAATGCATTATCTATATTTTACGTTTGCTTTTTTGAGTCATTTCCCAAAAGTGACTGATGGTGTCATTGAGCCATTCTTGTGCCAAAATAAGAGTAAAGAGGACAAATTTCAGAAGATTTCAATAATGGCTGGTTTTATGAAGTTTTTGTAAATCATTAGTGGGTAAATAGCCTTAGACAAACTATGATAGAATTTAAGGCCTACTTAAAAGATAATTTAGTTTTACTTATTAAACAAATCTTGAGAAACAATTTTCTATTAATTATTGTTACTATTAACTATATGTAGTCCTTGACTTACAACAATTCATTTAGTGATGGTTTGAAGTTACAATAGCACTGACAAAAGTGACTTATGACCACTTTGCATGCTTATAACCACTGCAGCATTCCTATGGTAATATGATCAAAATTCAGCTGCTTGGCAACTGATTCATATTTAAGACGGTTGCAGTGTCCTGAGGTGATGAGATCACCTTTTGCAACCTTCTGACAAAGTCAATGAGGAAGCCAGATTCACTTTACAACCATGTAACTAACAACTACAATGATTCACTTAACAACTGTGGCAAGAAAGGTCGTAAAATGGGGCAAAATTCACTTAACAACTGTCTTGCTTAGCAACAGAAATTTTGGGCTCAATTGTGATCACGAGTTGAGGAATACCTGTATGTCAATACTTTATATGAACATATTTAACTGTTCAGACTGATTTTTCTAATAATGGTGGGACCTGGAGCCAATATTTAAGGTCTTGGTATCCTAACAGAATAGCTGCTGTGATTGGCTCCAATCCAATTCAGCATACACCTCAGTATGTAAACCAAGATCCCAAACCAGGCCTTAGAGTTCCAAGCTAACTCTGTGTCAGGTCCTATAGATTATCAGGCCTTGAAAAGAATCAGTGCATCATTGATAAGATTGAATTCTGTCATTTCAGTAATATTCTGAGACTTGTGCTGGAAGTCCTATTGTGAGCAACTACTATATAAATGAGTTGAGCAAAGGGGTGATAATAATGAAGTGGAAGAGTCAGAAAAGCTACAAAATTAAAGGGACAGTGCCATTATGCGATAATGGTAATATATGCTATATTTAATAGCTTATAGGCTGCACAGGGCTCAGTTTCATTTACATGCTATGTTTTTGGTAATGTAAACCAACAAATAAAAAAAAATCTGACTATGTCATGGAAAAATGAAGGTGCAAATCAGTGTCAAAGAACCTCCATTCTCAACAAATACCAAATTCAATAAATACCAAATCATTCCTCTTCTAAGTACATACTGGGACTATAGAAATAAACACCCACCCCCTATATGAGCATCCTAGAGTCAGCTGGCAAACTGGTGTTGGAAAGAGGGCATTCATCTAGGTCAGGGGCGTCAAACTCATGTCGTCACAGCGTCATCACGTGATGTATCGTGACTTTTTTCGCTAAACCAGGTGTGGGTGTGGCCAGTGCGTGACGCATCCGGCCTGCCGGCCGCGAGTTTGAAACCCCTGATCTAGGTGAATACTAGTCTGAATGCACAGAGGCTGTTCTCAACCTTCTTCTTTCTTTGATGTGATTGCAAAGCCATTCATTGTTCTACTATTGACTTTCATATTTTAGTGCCAAGCATTGTAGTATGCATCATTTAAAAGAGAAACTGGAAAATCAGTCACTGACAAACTCCACCTAGTGGGAGGAGGAGGAGGAGGGGAGGAGGACGAAAGAAAAAAGTAAAAATAAAATCCACAAGAGCTTGGTTTAACATTCTTAGCCCAGAAGCATGCTCCAGCTTAAATCCTCTCCTCTTCAGCCCCTCTGTCTCTTTGTTAGATTCACACACTTTGCCTTTGCAGTTGCTGTAGCCTGGAGCTGTTGACCTTTAGCCCCACCAGATAATCGAGGAATAACATTTGTGTTACAGTTTAACATGACCTCTGCCTTTACAGCTCTTTTTAGATTACCTTCCAAAAATGGCTGCTGACACCCATGGTGAATCAGGAGGTAGAAAGGAAGGGTGGGGGCAGTGAGCAAACGGGGAACGAAAAAAAAAGAAAAAAAAGAAGCAGCTTATTATTGTAGCCATGCAGTCAATGTCACAAGGAGCTGTTGTGCCCTTTTCAGCTGTGGGTGTGTGAGTCTTAAGGAAGAGGTATTAAAAAGAGGACTACAACTATGATGTGAGGGGCACACAGGTTATGTGGGAAGCAAAGGTTAATGGATTGACTGTTACCTGGGTATGAAGCTTAATGCTGGTCTATACACAAGAGGATTGCTTATGTGCTGCATTCTTTTCAAGGAAACTAAATTAAAGAGCTAATTTATTCTAGTATATCACCACAGTATATCAGTGTGAGTTTGTGTGGTGTGTGTGTGTGTGTGCATGTATGTGTAAGGGGGGGGGAGAGGAAAATGTGAGTTTTGAAAATGAGTTGGTCATTTTCATTCAAAATAAGTGGGATTATTTTTCAATTCCTTTTTAGATTCACAACAGATCTTGTCTGGGAGGTGGGAGTAGTGAGATTAATCTAAATATTCAGAATGAGACACTGTTCCATTTAATGCAGGAAATCTAGCTGGTTTTAGTAGGTCAGTAATATCCAAATGAATAATAGCTGAGGCACATGGTTTTTTGAAGCCTGCTTGAAATTTTTCAGCATTTTAGGGTGCATTACAATAAGAATGAAAGGTAACATCAGCAGAGGCACTTCAAATATTTCTTTACCACCAGGAAGGAAGGAAGGAAGGAAGGAAGGAAGGAAGGAAGGAAGGAAGGAAGGAAGGAAGGAAGGAAGGAAGGAAGGAAGTGAATCATGCAGAAATGTAGTCTTCTACACATAGAGGAATATTTTAATTTCCTCTGAGATTTTGATTATTTCATCTATTTATGTCTCAAGGCACACTGGTATGATTACGGCCAATAGTTTGGAATTAGTGTAAAGGTCTTCAGCTATTGTGATAATAATAATAACTGAAATGCCTAGATTTAATGCTTTGTAAATTTATATTCCCCACACATGAATGATTTAAGCATATGCTTTAATTCCATGGATGGAGACAAGAAATGAAGAAGGTATAAAACATTGTTACTCTGAAAGATGAGCGGGAAGAAGTAACATGCCAAAAGGAAAACTCAATACATACAAGTTCTCTGTATCAGTATGGCATGCTCTTCAGCATCATTTCTTGCTGGGGACCATAAAATATCTAATTTTAATAGCTCCCAAAGCAAAGTAGTAGGCAGAGAAAAATCCAAATCTTATCCAAGGCCAATAATTTCCTTCTGGGAAAACATGTAGTAGTACCCAATATCTTTCAGTTTAGTTTGGGCAATAGAGAAAATTAAAAACTGTATTCTCCCTTTTTACAAACAAGTGTTGATTTTGATGATGGCAGAGGTTGCTTTAAATGGCATAATACGGCTAGAATTGAGCCCAAAGCATAATTTTGTAGGAAGTGAGCTAAACTTGCAACTTAACCTTTTCCTCATATGCTACAAACTTCTCTCCTCCATAAATCTTCCTGGTTTTTATTTATGTATATGAGTGCATGAACTTAATATTTGCATATATCAGCCCTGCAAATCCTTCTGTGGTTACTGGCTTCCATTGTCCATGGGACCAGTTGTATTATTTTGTTCCTCCCATATGTTTTTACCTCTCAGACACAAGAAGGAGGTTCCTGGAAACTCCAGGGAAAGCATTTCACATGGCAAAACACTGAACTCTTTGTATGAAACTTGAGATCCTACTTTCAAGTCACAAGTTGTACATCTCACTGTTCTAAAGAAAGACTTGGCATCAAAATGTTGGGGGTTTTTTTGCATCTAATTGGCTCCAGCAAATTGGATAAGATCACACAAGCGATATATAGACATCCCCCTGGGAAAATCTACACTTTAGCCTTTTCCTCCCCCATCTCTTATACACTCACTTGAAATGGCAAAGGTTTTTTCCCCCCAATCAGTGTGAATCCAATGTGAAGTTTATGTCCAATTTTTCTGAAATCTGAAACCAACACTTCCTGACTTCCAAGTGTCCAGCATTGGCTGGTAAAGTATCTTGGACTGTGTTTATGTAGCAATACTAAAGGAAAATTCTCCGTACCTTCCTGACAGCTTTCATTTATTGCAGAATAAAATAGAAATAGGAGGGTCCTCTTAGCCATGATCCCATAAAATTGGGTTTGAAGCAGTTTTCGTTGAAGAAAAGCAGATACTTTTTTTCCTGATAGGAAGTCATTATTTATCTTTTCATGATTTTTTTACTTTAGATCTTTGAGGTTGTTAGTATACAAGAGTTATGGTATTTACACACAATGCATGAGTTGACCTCAAATCCTGAGGGTCATATATGGCCCCCAAACCTGGAAATGTAATGACCAACATTCTAATATTGATAGAATTAAACATGCAGATGAATTTATTCTTATGGGGTGAGATTCAGGGGGACAGATTTTTTTTCCCCACTCAGCACAAGAACCTTGTGTAAGAAAAATATGCTCCTGTTAGCACAAGCCATTATATAATCCTTGACAGAACATTTTAAGATATGTGGTAATATTCTGGCTCTGCTGGAAAAAGTCTTCTTTTATCTCCTGCACAGATGTTTACTCGACATTAGTACCCCAGAATTTATTTTGCATGTGCATTCCTGAATCCAGCCTCAAGCTCACCCAACCTCTTGTCCTACATTTGTTTTCTTTACCCCTTGCAAATGCTATTCTCTAAGAAATGGACATTTGGTAAGGCATGCTTTTGTTTAGAAATCAAACTGGAAATTTATTATGTGTACTTTATCACGCTAATGTCCCTTGCAGCTTTTTAGTCTCTTCACATCCCTATCGCGAAGAAAGAAAATGTAAATAAGGATGGTTTCCTTTGGCCCGAGAAAGAATATTAGAATAGTTACTTTTTTCCTCTTCTTTTTTGAGTTCAATAAACACATCAAAGCTTTCCCTTTCAGTTGCATATATTTATTTGAAGGCACTTAGAAGCTGACTTTTATGAGATTGTTTAGCCAGTGATTATTTTTGTTGAGAAATGCCTCCACCATCCCTCTCATTCATCCCACTGGTAAGATATTTCCGTTTGTCAGAAAGCCTCCGTTTCTGATAAATGACAGAAGACTGACTGCTACACTTTATTAAAAAGTAATAACAATTTTTGTACGCACCCTTCACATTGTAAGGGGGGACTATGAATCAAAGGACACCGCCTGTCTGGGCCAGATAAATGGATCGTTTACCAGCTGAGGAGTTATTTAGGACTAGCTATTAATTTAAATCACATTTATCTTCCCTGAATAGGGGAGGTTGCTGTGATAGGGCTCTGAATGACCAATGGTGCGACTAAGTGCACATTATTTATTACTACCGCCTGCAAAGCACAGCACAGTGCTCTTAAAAAAAAAAAAAGCACTGTGTCAATTACCATGGTTAATCTAGTCAGGCTAGTAACAACTTTCTCCCTAACACAAGCAATTGTTACCCTTCTATTTCTTTCCTTTGAGAAATTTAGAATTTCTTTCAGGTGCAAAAGGGCAATGGCTGTTTTTCAAGCATGATATGCATTCTTTCTGAAACCATGACAAAGAAATCACTCAGCAAATTTTATTTCTAATCTATAGCACTATCTAGGCAACATATTTCTTAATTTATATTAAATTGAGGATTTTAAAGGATGAGTCCATGAAGCCACATGTGCTAAAGCTAGACTTAATAAATAGCACGTTTTTAACAGTGGTTCCAAAAGAAGTAAATGCCATTGATTTAAAGGAACATACGACTAAAGTCAATATGATTATGAATGAACTCTTTAAGTTCAAGTCTAGTGAAGCTCATTGATTTGGGGAACTTTCTTCCGAAAATAAGAGGACTGGCCTGCAAAATTGAAATCCCCAGAAGCTAATCGTATAAGCTTGAACGTTGGGTTTTTGCATAAATCCAAGAAGATAAAGCTGTTTTAAGTAGTAGATTTTGTTAAAATCCACTCTTTTAAGAGACGTGATCTATGATAATGTCATAGATAATGGGCATATTTGAATAGCTTATTTCTAGATCAGAATAGGAATGCAAATGGGCTGCTATCAATGGTGCCTTGAACTCCTGAATAGACATTGATAAATAATCATTAATCCCAACATGATTAAGGCAAACCAGCTGGAAAGGACTACCTTTAGAGAATGTATGTATGTATGTATGTATCAGTGGCGAAATCCAATTTTGTTTACTACCGGTTCTGTGGGTGTGGCTTGGTGGGCATGGTGGGCGTGACTTGGTGGGCGTGGCAGGGGAAGGATACTGCAAAATCTCCATTTCCACCCCATTCCAGG
>JANHFK010001833.1:150803-175162 GCA_036250565.1 Sibynophis collaris | reverse complement strand
CCCTGAGAAGGCCCGCTCTGTGGGAGCGTACCGGTCTCTGGGAGGGATTTGGTGGCAGGAGGCGATCCTGCATATAATTATCAATTCTGAGCTATAGATATGGTATAAAGAGCTTTCTGTTACACCTGCCGGTCATCTCGAGTTTTACAGCCCAGATACGGCTACCCTAGATAACGACTTACAGATTATCCGGAAGACTGATTTGTTACATCTGACCTTACTTTTCATTAATCTTGTCACCTGATGCTTTTTGATTCCTTATTATACTGGATTCCTTCCCCCTCACACACATAGCCTGACTTTTCAATGTGCTTTTATTTGGCTCACTTCGCCTTGTCTGAAGACTTAGGGTTTCAAGGCTCACTGCTGTTAGTATCTGGAAAAATATATCATAATATTCATTTTAGTTAATTTCTAAAGTAACTGAAGGTTACACTAGGAAGCCCTGAATATAAATCTTGAACAAAAACAGCATGCAGTTATCTCCATGTGGTATGTTCTTAATGGGAACGGACAAAAATATTTTAAAAACCTTTTGCACAATATCATGCCAGGCCATAGGGTGAATTGGAGATAGCCGCTTAACCAATAAATATTGATTAATCATAGGAATCAACAGGGATTTTCAGAAGTATTAGTACATTAAAGCAGTTCAACATTAAGTAGGGTAATTTTTCTCTCGTGTGAAGTAATTTGTATCTTTACTGGCACTTGGGGGAAATTTTTTGAACATCAGGAGACTCAAAAGATACATTAATTGTTGCCTCTCAATACTAAAATATCCATTTAGGATATTGTCAATGAGACCACACTTAGCAAAATCTTAAACTACAGATTAAGGGCATAAATGGTTCGGCATCTGTGGTTAAAAAAAATAAAAGGCTTGTCAGATCTTTTCAGCTTATCCCTAATGTAGCTGACTAGCAAAACTCTGTCTCAGCAGAAGACAGTATTTCTTCAATTTTTTCCTCTCAACACCCCTTCCCACTTTTTAAAAATCATGAACGATCCCAAAGAAGCTCATGTTTGTAAGGGTAATATTTATAATTATTTACTGGATTAAAACATAAAATTGATCCATTTGCTGCTGCTACGATTTCTCAAATTGTTTGATGGGATTTAAATGTTGCACTGTTTTTCAACATAGGCTGACAGAAGATTTTGATTTTGAGACTCCTGAGAGAATGTTGGGGGTCTGTTTGTAGGTCTACATTTTAAGAAACACTGTTCTAGAGCATGCCTCAACAGGTTGCTTTGTTACTATACAGGTCAGGGTACGAGGCAGTTGGCAGAATGGTAAAATTGCAACATTTAAAACGTTTTTACAACTGGCCCAGGAGAAATTCACACTCATATGTTCTCAAGAGGAAAGAATCTCTTTTTTCCTTCCTGTCTCAATAGTGTCATGTTATTTTTGATCTTTCAGAATAAAGTTATATTTATTTGTGTATCTATTTATTAAACACATTTATATGGCATATATATATATATATTTATAGCAACAACATATATAAGAATAGGCTCTGTTGTTTCTTTAGCACAAAGGCATGCTCTTTGTTCCTGTAACCAAACCCTTAACTGATCCAAAAACTATGCTTTCTTATGGGGATTTATGAACATAACAAAAGCCCTGTTGGACCAGGTCCAAGACTCATCTAATCTAGCTTCCTGTTTCATGCAATAGCCCTCAAGATGCTTTTGTGAGAAGCCCACACATGAAGCAGACAGCCTTTCTTGCATATCCAGACCCAGACTCCCATCTCATAATGCCATCCAGACACAGAGCCATGATTGACCATGAAGCCAAAGCCATCCAAGCTGATGACCATCACCATATCCCAACAGAAGGCATTATAAGGGGCTATTCTAGGTCTGAGGTCTGTTCTTGTGTCCTTCTTAAGAACCTTGGTAATAATCCAGAGCTGTTTATTATTCTTCAACTGTTTTAATCACAAAATCCCACTGGCCCTACATTTCTTAAAGCCTTCATTTGCAAGTTAGAAAGTCATTTGCAGCATCAGCAGTGGCTCCAAATCTGATCAGTGTATTTTCTTACCCGAATTTGTTCCTTTCCTGCAACCAGACAGCTATCTTGTTGACTTCTTCAAAGAATTGAAATTATTAACTAAGGGATTCTGGGTCTTGAAGCTCTCAAGTCAATAGACCTAGGAAGATGCACTACTCTCTGACTTTCACATCTAAAGTGCAACAGTCAAGAACAATTATGGGAAATCAGACTAAAACCTGCAGTTCTATCCTTTCCAAAGCTTCTCTTTCCTGCTATTTTTTGCAAATAAATAATTGCAAAACTGCTACAAGGCCAAAGTACTAGGAAACAATTGAAGTGGTAAAATCTGTCGTCTTTAATTCTAGAATGGCTGTGTAAGCTTTAATGAATTTTACTTCTTTCTAAAAAGTTAAAATTACAGAATGGAATTACCTAATGGTAAACGTTGACAAAAACATCTGAGAAGTAATTAGTTAAACGCTGTGTCTACCTAATAACTCATGTAGCTATGGGAACATGATTCCTCTTGATATCTACAAGAGAAAAACACTTCTGTGGTGTTTCAGTTTAACTATACTGAGGCACTTTCTGGTTTCAGAAGTAAAAAAAAAAGAGACCCCATTTAAGAGCACACAACCAATAGTGAGAAATAAGACCTACATGTTTTTTGTTAGGGATAATTGAAACCAATATTATTGTTAAATGTTGGGGCTCATTAAAGTATGAGGTCTAGGCAATTACACACACACACACATGTTTAGCAGGCTTGAGGATCTCCTGGCAGCACACATACCATATAACATCTTAATTAATCCTCTTGAAATCTTGCTTTTTACTCATGTTAATTAATTAATTGTTTGAACTGGTTTTTATCTTCTGTTTTAGTAGTTGGTTTTATTGTACACCTCCCAGAGTCAACCTTATGTGAGACGAGAAGCCATATAGATTTGGTAAATAAGTGTTTTTTCTATATGTGTATGAAAAGTCCAATATAATTATATGAAATGATACTTTCTAAGAGTACCATTGCAACCTCCCTAGTTCTTGTTGATGGATGGAAAGGCCGAGAATGGCCTACTTAAGGTTCAAATAGAAAGATGGGTCATGGATGCCTAAGCAACAGGAGAAGCATATTTAAGCCATATTAGCCTTGTGCAAATATTTTTCCAGATAGTATTCTTATTATCTATTTACCCTGGTTTTATTTTAAATGCTTTTTGGTCGGTGTGCTATGTTGTAGAACTACTGGGCTCCTGTTTAACAAATCATTTATGGTCATCATAAGAAGCATACACATAAAATAAATGAATCTTGATGCATAACTGTGCAGGAGTACAGATGTTTTATTAATGAAAATGAATCCAGCTTTTTGTAAGTCATGGCAATAATATAAGCTATGATTGTTTAGTTCTTTGCTAGACAGTCCCCGCTGTTTTCACATAGAAATTCCTGTAATACTTAATGGACATCTGGAAGAATTCAGCCAATTAATCGAATCCACACAGGAGCTAAGCTAATGGCTGGCTGAAAGGCAGTTTACATTAAATCAAACTTGCAATATGAATGAAAGTACTTAATCATACATGCAACATTCATTAGATGCAGCACAGCAAGTGTTTTGATTACTTTAATGAAAGATCAGGTAAAGTGCATCAACTGAACAGATTGAAGAGACAGTCTGCTTACAAATGTTTGATTATGAAGAGTATCAACAGAAACAGTGCCAGTAATTTACAGCAAAATATAATTTGCAAGGCCAGAAAAGTTTGCTGCAACAAGTGAAAATTGGGGTTTGTTTCCAAACACATTAATAGACAGACATAATATAAAATGCCTTCAATATACTGTAGGTGCATGCCAACTTAAAGGTATTTGTGCAGGAGTTCTAATAATGTCTTATAAATCATATAATTGATTGGTTAGTGTGTTGTTAAGGTATTAATGTTTAAAATTCAATTCATATGTCATATGGCTTTAACTCTTTATACCCATCTGTAATCGTCTTGTTATTCTGCTCCATAAAGGATGAATGAATAGAGAGAAAGACAGATCTTCCTCCTTTCTTGTCCTGAAGATGTTCATTTGAAAGTAATAGAGCTACCCATCCAAAAATCTCTTGTTTCAGCTTTTCGAGCTAACACTGTTTGTAGCTAACTATTGCTATCAGATGCTAAACTCTAGCAGTCTGCTTTTTCAAGGAATGGTAGCAACTTTTATACTTTTCCTTCAGATGACTGTCCTCACGGTAAGCTTGTGACTAGTAGCTGATTTCTAGTTTGAAGATGCTGAATCACCAGCAAATAACTATTTTAGGGGTACCTAGTCACAAAAATAGTCATCCCGGCTACTTAACTGTTCTCAAAATATTTTTGGAGCCAATTATATTGCATCACACTGCTAAATTTTTTTACGAAGAAAACCCGTGTTATCAAATGTACATTGTAGTTATGTGGTGTTGTTTGGTACATGGTAATAATGGCATGCCATTAGGAGTGCCAGAGTAAGATAGTCTTCTTCCATTAGCCATGTAACTTCTCCTATCTTGTGGACATAGAGAATTTATGTCAGACAATGGCTAATTACACATTCAAAACTTTAGTTAGGGGAACCTACTTGTTGATTCTAGATGATATGAATATATGACATCATGCTCAATCTGTCCTTAGCCAATTGTAAGGCAACCTTTCCCTACCTTTTCTTGCTTCACAACAAAAGTTCTATTATCCAACCTCTAATGGCCATAAATAGCCTTGGAAGATCTATCTCATTCGATTCATTGTAGGTGGTATCTCTGTTACCATAGCTCATTTGTGTTGCAGTTCCATGTTTAAATCCTCCACAATCATTTTATCCTAGGCTAATGGAACTAGTGAAAAAGTGAAGTTTTTCCTTGTGTAGCTATAAAGGTTAATTTTTTTGTTTTCTTAACTCAGTACTGTAGAAATTGCTTAAAAGCAATGGTGGATGGACAGAAGATCGCAGAGTGACTATTTGGGGGGTAATGGTGAAAAGACTGCAAGAAAGAGAAAGGGTGGAGGGGAATCCTGTATTTGGATGTAGTAGTGTATATCAGCACAACAAGGAAGTGTACAAACCCCAAACCACTTTCTGGCACTCTTAATGAAAAAGTGACAATAACAACAACAACAACAACAACAGCAAATGTTTTCCCTTCTCCCAGTGCAGACGAATCTCTTTAGCCCAGTTCTCTTGGACTAAAATCTGATAAAGTTTTTATAATGTTTGAATTCTTCTAATGAGTCCCGTAAAGCCACAACCTGGCACAAGGTATCTCTTCAGACTGGACACAAGAACTGCTGTGAAACTGACAAGAATTAATTTCTCCTCCTAGCTCAAATGCTACCAGGAAGAGTGAAATCGTAAAACAATGAAGTGTACTACCCTCATTCAGAAGTGGACTGATGACATGTTTGCCATAAGCAAGCAAGTTCTGCACTGAGCACTGCACTGTATGACTTCTAAATTCCCAACCGTACAATTTTATGATGGGTAGAAATTGTTTGCCTCCTGCAAAGGGAAACTACATGTCTTCAAAGATACATCCAGATAAGAAAAGTGATTGTTTCTCTGGCACAAGAGGGGGAACCAGGCTTTGGTAACAATGCTGGCTATATGTTCTTCCTGATGTGGGCTAATGTAACAGAACAACAGAGTTGGAAGGGACCTGCAGGCAGGTTAGGCAGGAAACCCTATATCATTTCAAACAAATAGTTGTCCAATCTCTTCTTAAAAATGTATAGTGTTGGAACATTCTGGAGGCAGTTCCACTAATTTTGTTCTAGCTGTCAGGAAATTTCTTCTTAGTTCTAGGTTGCTTCACTCCTTGATTAGTTTCCACCCATTGCTTCTTGTCCTACCTCAGGTGCTTTGGAGAATAGCTTGACTCCCTCTTCTTTGTGGCGGCCCTTGAGATATTGGAACACTGCTATTATGTCACCCCTAGTCCTTCTTTTCATTGAACTAGACACACCCAATTCCAGCAATCGCTTTTTATATATTTTCACCTCCAGTCCCCTAATCATCTTTGTTGCTCTTCTCTGCACTCTTTCTAGAGTATCAACATCTTTTTTTTACATGGCATACTGAATTAATGGATTCCCCAACCTTTATGGCCAGCATTGTTACAAAAACTTGAATTCTGGACAGTGATTTCTTAAACCAGTTTCATTTCTAGGTGGAATTAGCACAGGAGACAAGCAGTTTAAAGCTATTGTGTAAAACTATCCTTATCCTTCTCACTCAACCAGCATGAATGGAGAGAACAATACTGATGTTTCTGGCAAAGTTGTTGCACTCTTGATAGCATTATGCAAATACAACGCATTAGTACTCTTACTGAAAAATAGTGTAGCTACCAAGCCAGTTCTCCCAGTTCTGGCTTATTAGAACTAACGAGCACCCCAGTCTGCTGCAGTCCAGAGGTGAGACGACCATTAATCTTCAGCTTTCAATGCTGCATGTCTGGTTGATAATGGGAAGAGGTTAAACTATCCTGTCATGGATGAGGTCCATCAGCTTTTTTTGGGGTGTGTGTGTGTAGTTATTGAGTAGGAAAATGGACCAGATACTTTCAGGAGCTTAGTTTGCTTCGGATTGTTTGCCTTTTAGCAGAGGATAGGGACCTCTGCGTTCCTTCGGCGATCATTTCAGCACCCAGAGGAACTTATTTATCGAATCGGTCAAACTTTATCTTACGCTCCATCCACTGCAGGCAAAGCGCCCGTCGCCTTATTGAACTCTCTGTCCAAGGCATCTGGAACTTCTTGGCTAGGGCTTTGCTGGCCGGCGAGGCTCCCTCAACTTCGCCTTGGCTTTTGAAGAAGGAAACCAGGGGCGAGCCGAAGATAATGATTCCAAGGATGCTTGGAAAGAGCGAGGAGCCTGCCTGGGAAGATGGGGCCAGAAGAAGGGAGGGTGCGATGTGTTAGCCCAAGCGGGCAGGTGAGGGATGGCTGGGCGGCGAGAGCGTTGTTGGTCCCGGAGGGAAGCCGTTCGCCTTGCCCGGCCCCGCCCCTCGCCAGCGCCGATTGGGAAAGTGGCCAGGCGCTCTTCCCAAGCTCGGATTCTCCCGCCTTTTCCAACTCGCGTCTCCCCTCCCTCCACATTTGTCCTCTCAACTCCCTCATTGGCAGCCTTGGGCCGAGGGAAGGATGACGCACTCGCTCCCCGAGGGACGCGGGCTATAAACGCCCGACGGGCAACGCAGCGCCGGTGCAAGTGGAGCGCTGCCATCCGGTGTACCCGGAAGATGCCGCGGGGGTTCCTGGTGAAACGGAGCAGGAGGCCGGGGGGCTCCTATAGGATGCGCCCCGCGGGCGGACTCTCGGCGCTCCGCCTGGAGGAAGCGCCCCGCCTCGCGACGCCTTTGCCAGAGGCGCCGCCGCAGCCCCAGCCCCAGCCGCCGCCTCAGCCCGACTCCCCAGTGATGGCGATCTGGGACGCGGGAGGCTCGGACCACGCAGCCCCCGCCGCCGAGGAGCCCAGGCGCTGCCTTCCTCCTTCCGTATCTGCCGACTCCTCTCCTCTGGGCCCCGCCTTGGCCCTGGCAGAAAAGCTGCCCCTCATCCCGCGCACTCCGCTGCCTTTGCCGGGGCCGCTCCCCTTGCCTGCTGCCCCGCTTTGCCCGGCTATCCCGCTCAAGCGCCCCTCCCGGCCGAAGGCGCCGCCGGCCAAGAAGCCCAAGGCCGCGCGCAAGCTGAGCTTTGCCGACGAGGTGACCACCTCGCCCGTCTTGGGCTTGCGGATCAAAGCCGCTTCCGAGGCGGGCGGCGAAGGGATCCGCGGGGCTCGTCCGACGCTGCTCGGCGAATTTGTCTGCCAGCTGTGCAAGGAGCCCTACGCCGATCCCTTGGCTCTGGCTCAGCACCGCTGCTCCCGAATTGTGCGCGTCGAATACCGCTGCCCGGAGTGTCACAAAATCTTCAGCTGCCCGGCCAACCTGGCTTCTCACCGCCGGTGGCACAAGCCGCGCCCGACCACCTCTGCCGGGCCCACCCAGGACAAAGAAAACAGCCGCAGGGAGCCCGGCCGAGATCAGCACCACGGCGCGGCGGACAGCTCCTGCTGCCGGGACCAGCCGGCTCCTCGTGCCGCGCAGCTTGGTCCGGGCAGCGAAGCTGCTGCTGCCGCCGCCGCCGCCGCCGCCTCCGTCGCCACTCCTGGCTCCGCTTTGGTAGCTCCTCCTGGCGAGCTCTACTTTTGCCCTTATTGCCACAAGTCTTTCCGGCGCCAGGCGTACCTGCGCAAACACCTGGGCACCCACCAGGCTGGCCTCGCCGGCTTCGCCAGCAACTCCCCATCTCACCCAGCCCCGCAACAGATCGCCTTTTCCTGTCATTTGTGCGGCGCGCATTTCCCGTCGGCGGACATCCGAGACAAGCACCGGGTATGGCACACGGTGCGGGAGGAATTGCTTCTGCCCCTGGGGCAGCCCGAGGGCAGCCTGAACCATGGCGAGCAGCAGATCTTTTCCTGCAAACACTGTCCCTCGACTTTCTTCAGCTCGCCCGGCCTTACCCGACACATCAACAAGTGCCACCCTTCGGAGAACAGGCAGGTTCTTCTGTTGCAGATGTCCGTCAGGCCGGGCTGCTAGACTCGTCCGGCAACGAGTTGCTTCTTCTCTGCAGACAGAACTGTGAAATTGCACGCGTTAAGGCGAAACATTTGCCTGCCCGTGCAGAGCAGGTGCTCGGACTATTTCCCCATTATTTCAAACGGCGTTACATGATATTTCCTTTGTCCCTAGGCTTTGTCCCTTTTTCTTTGGTGATCCAAAAAATCCTCTCCAAAGTATAATTCCAATGGAAAACCATAACCAAAAGGTATCGCCATATTTTGTGTCAAATATTTTTAGTGCAGAAAAACCAGTTATTCTTGACAATTCTCCCTTGCTGCCTTATAGTGGGATGAGAGTGCATTGTACATTCTGTGAAATATCGAACTTTTTAACTGTTTTCATACTGAACTCTTTACCATTTAGAAGCCTATCTTCTGCTTTAGGACTAAAAACATGGCATTACATTGAGAGAGGAAACATACTTTTTTGGCTGTGCTTAATACTGTAGCTAAACTTAGAACCAACTGTGTGCCTACCTGTGAGTAAGTCATCTGGGGAAAGTGGGACTGTGAATATTTAATTATGGTTACTCTTGTCCCTAGGACCTTAAGTACATTCCAACACTGTTTAATTAAAGCTTATTTGGAAAGGAGTAGTAGTCAGATTTATATATTCAACTAGGAGAAATTGTCTCCCCAGTTTTCAAGCTTAAAAAACGTAGTTTTTGTAACTGTTTTGTTCATTGTGTTCTGTAATATAACAATATATAGTCAGTTATTCATAGCAGGTCAATGTCTTGTTGCAAAATGCGCCTTCTGTCTGCTGTTGCTCATTACTGGTTATTAAAATCAGCATTAATTTTTGTTTGCTTCCTGAGTATATTGTGTAAATTTTCAAACTCACTAAAATACAGGAATAAAAGGAAACACACACACACACACATGGATGGGACGGCTGCTTTAAGATTTTGACTGATGGGTAGAGATTCTTGGACAATAACTATAATAAGCACAAGAGGTTATTAGCTTTTTAAAATTCAGGGCTTTCCATCGTCTATGGAAAGTGCTTTAGCAAAATTATAACCTCTAGTTCTTTCTCCTGGGCTCTTAATTAGAAACTAAATTACAGGAAAATGCCCAATTGTATGAAAATAACAATAATACAAATGAAAACGAGATCAGCTTTTCCAAACTGAAAGCAACTTTGAACTGGACCTCTATCTAAAACTCATCCTTTGCTTCCAGGTTTCAGTTTGTTTGACAAAATATTTGGAAACTAAGCTAGCAGGATGTTGTCCAACTTCAATATAGTTTTCTAAAGATCTAAATTTGTTCTAATATGGGTTTTTGTTTTGATACAATTTATTAATATTTTAGCTATGCTAGTCAACAGCTAGTCAACAGCTAGTTCAGTGAAATATTACACCTGGCAAAATACTTTTTTCACTCTTAACTCATTTATTGAGATTTCTCAAATGCTATGAAAACTTTAAAAATGCAACATACTTCATACACAATAATTTCAATATACAATTTACTTAAAACAGTAGACAATGATTTAGTATTTTAAGCTAAATGATTTTAGCTTAAAATACTAAAAACCTCTTTCTAAGCAGGGGAAAATGTGGAAGCATTATTAGTTGCTTCCAGCATTATATACTGTACTTTGTGATTTTATGAATACTGTTTTAAGCAGAATATGTGTTACATGACGCAAAATCATTAGAAAATTACGTTTGGAACAAGAGAATGGAATAAAAAACTGATCAAAAAGATTTTGCATTTGAACAACTAAATCATCATTCCATGCCATTCTTTTCATATTTGTGCACCAAAAAGGTTTGCATAAACCAGTTTTTGTAATGAAATACAAAACACCCAAAGTGGTAAGAATAATTTTATTGTATTATTAAATAGCATGTCTTTTCTTCAACCATTACAAATTTGTATATACTACATGGCGAACAAATACATCAATATATATTTCTATAGTTGCCCAGCTGAGGAACATATATTTACACATGCAGTTAGTACCAGTGGCATGCTACATTTTGTTAAAGCAGAATATGGCAAACAACACAGTTGAATTTCTTCATTATGAAAATATTTCTGAATAGCAGTGACAAATTGGAGTGGAATGTATTTGTGTATATATTTGCTATTATGAGGGCACAGCCTCAACCCCCCCCCCCCGACATTACTTGATTGAAAGCAAATGACTGAAGTGGCAAAGTGCTTGAAAATAAGTGATTGTACATATGTATACTTATTCAGGTATACCAAGGGACGATCTCAACTTTTGGAAGAGAAAGATTGTGCCAATAGGGCCAAGAGAAAAGCAAATGTTTAGCAAAGAAGTTGGAAGCTGTTGATACTTAACAGTAAATGCTTGCTGTTAAGTCTGTCCAACAGTGAATGAGAATAATGGAGCTGAGGAAGAGTCTCTGTTAACTTATTCTTATATAATAACTCTGTACATAATTCTGTGAATTCTAGTGATATTTGCAGAGAACTCTGGAAATACATCTTAGTTTGAAAAGTATACATGCATCCCTTTGAAGATGACATCTTTATTATTTTGAAAGGGTTATACAATAAATAAGAGTGGAACATGCCTGCAGTTTCCAGCTTCAGGGGTGGCTTCAGGGGTAGTAATTAATCAGATGTTAAAAGAGTCTTAGTTTCCTCTCACAAGGAAAAGTATATATAAAAAAACAGTGAAACAGGAAATACTCTGCATTAATAAACTATGATTAGCGGGAAGCTGAATATTCTAACACAAAAGCTAAAATATTTTCATTTGGAAATAAAATTCCATGTTTCTTTAAAATAAAAATAAGAGCAGAGGAATGAAGGAACAATATTCAGCATAGAGGAGAGATTTATGTCTTGATAAAAGAGGCTGGAGGCTTTATCCCTTGCTAAGTCTTGTAGGCTGAGCCAGAGGATCGCCGCATTTTCATGGACATACGACTCTTGCTAGTCCGTGGAGAAATGGGGAAAGCTAGATCGGACCTGTCCATCTGCGCTGCTGCTGGAACTTCGGACGCCTGAGTCTCTGGGTAGGGCCCTATAGAAAACAGAAGGACCTCACATATTAAAAAAATCTGATTACAGAAGATTTGCAGAGTGCAAGCCCTAAAACAGTCTCCTCTCTTTTGATCTGTCCCATCAACAGCAGCTCATCTGCCAGAATCATTAACAAACCCATCTATTTTAGATTATGAGTGGCTGGTGGATAGTTTCAAACAAACAAACTAATAAGAAAAGACTGGGAAGTTATTAAAAAGAAGCTAAGGTGGCATCTAATTGGTGTTATACATACAGCATGTATTCTTATAGGATTCAATGGGAAAGACGTATGAATAAATCATGCTACCTGAATATACTACGTGGCTCATTATCTTTGTAAAAGGAACAAGATAATTTTGACAAGACTTGGTAATATTATTGACCCAAAGCAGAGTATTTTTCCTTGGATTGGCCCCAAGGCAAATAGCAGAAGCAATAGGTTAGGTTAATACGGTTATTACAAAAGCCAGAATTCGGAGGCATGCAAAACAGGCCAGATTGTATGTACAGTATATGATCATTCCTACAAGTTTCAGGTAAAGTTCCATTTGCCAAAAAAGAAAGATATTTCTTTTTTTATTCTGCCTTTTAAAATAAACTGTAGATCAACACAGATCATGTCTGCATTCACCTGCAAAGATATTTATTTTTTAAGGAATGAGATGACATGGCTGATATTAACAGAGATCCATGCTCAAGGTATCAGTTGGCTACTACATGCACACTGCCCTATATTCGGATCCTGCTATTTATAATTTAATTCTGTAATAATTTGACCTTTTCCCACTGCAAATGTGAAAAAAAATGTTTTTGAAAGATGATAAAATATGGCTTTCTTCAACTAATCCAAATTATTCATAATATTTTATGATTACCTGTTAATTAATAGAATACTAGGTTATGTTGCATTTAGTAAATGCTCAGAAACAAAATTCTTATTACAAAACAGAACACGGCCATAAAGCCAGTTTTTTTATCATCTACTTTACACATGTGCATTTACACATAAAGTGTAGTCAAAGATAGAACCAAAATCCTAGTTATTTTAATGGTCTTGCATCATAAGGTGTTCAGATTTATGTTTGTACGTTTATATTCTATTCATCTTAAAATAAAAGTATTTTTCTCTAAGAATTAAAATAACATGGCAAATTAATTCAAGAACTGTTTGAACCAAATTATAAATGACATAAAATAAAAGGAATCCATTTGCAAGTGGAAAAAACTTTCATTAATATGAAAAGTCTGGTGCTGCATTACACTGCAAAGAGTTTTCTAATATTTAGGCATTATACTTTCAGAGGATGAGTGGATGCTATGACAAGATCACACTGTAAATACACCCTGGTGTATTTCTATGGATGGCATTTGACATATTAAATCTCAATGTTATTACATTATAATTTTAATGAACAGATTCTTCTGAAAAACACAAACACCCTTAAAACGATGTATTTAGTGTTTCCAGTTTACAAAATATATTTTAATGAAACTTTAATAAAATATTTTTGAGAATCGCAAGAGTATTTCTTTCCTTCCTTCCTTCCTTCCTTCCTCTCTTCCAAATCTGAAAGCACATTTTTTGCTTTCATTTTGAAACATGCTGCAAGGTGATCACTGCGAGCCATATTGACTAAGTCACAAAAGTAACTGCTTTTAAAACCAGAATGTCATGAATCTAACCTAATAATTCAAATGCTATACAGATTGTCCAGACTTACGACCACAATTGAGCCCAAAATGTGTTGTTAAGCGAGACATTTGTTTTGCCCCATTTTACGACATTTCTTGTCACAGATATTAAGCAATTCACTGAAGTTGTTAAGTGAATCTGGCTTCCCACTGACTTTGTCAGAAGGTCACATGACCTTGGAACACAGCAACTGTTGTAAATATGAACCAGTTGCCAATATCTGAATTTTGATCATATGATTGTGAGGATGCTGCAAAGGTTGTAACTGTGAAAAATAGTCATAAGTCACTTTTTTCAGTGCTGTTGTAACTTTGAACGGTCACTAAATGAATTGTTATAAAATCAAGGACTACCTGTAGTTTGTGCTTTAGCCAAGTACTTTCTGAAATAGCTTTTCTCTTTTTTTCTGTATACAGAGATTCATCAATTCATCAATCAATAAATAGAAAGGGACTAGAAATGATCCCACATGTAACTTAATTTTTATATTCCAAAACAGTTTATTCCTATCAATATTGCTCAGATTGATGCTTAGAAGGCTAGCTCCTAAGCCATTTGATATGGGACATTTATAATGGGAGGACTGCTTTGTAAATATTTCAGTCTCTCAACCTCTTCTCCTTAGGAAAAAGACTAGTATCTTTATGTATAAAGACCATGATCTTGAACTGTGTTTGGAAATAAGCTGGTAGCCAATACAATCTACAGGAAACTGATAACATAATAAACAAAGGATGTGTCAAAAAGCAAGTTAATTGCTGCAGTTGCCAAATACCTTTCAAGGGCATCCATAAGAAATGCAGTTCGTGATTTTCAACTGATTCGGCAAGGAGTATATAAAGCCTCAGTAAAATAAAATTTATTATGCCTTAAAAAGCCTCCTCCATATGGGAGAATAGTTGGGTTTTTTTGCTTGTTTATTTAAATTCATCCCCACCTGCCCAGCACACATCAATATTCAGACATTCTATCTTGTTCACGTTTTACAAGGAATCATAGCACTCCAAATGGTAGGGTAGTGCATAAAAAGTCAAGGCTGGTGCCCTGCACAGCCTACCATTCATAGCTAGTGTGAAAGACCTTCCAATTCAAGCCTTTGTGCCCTTTACCTTGAAGTGGCCAATTCTTTCTAGAGGTGGCTTGGGAAGGAGAAGAAATATCACACCATTTCTTTCTTTGTTGAGAATGAAGAAGTGATGGAGAGGTGGACAGAAGTAAGGAAAAAGGAAGAAAGATAAAAAAGATAACAGGTGTGAGACATGAGACATGAACAGTAGAGGTTGGAGGGCATTTACAGATGAGTACAGAAAGAAGAAAGTTAGAATCTGTTATGTTGCTAACATGCAAGCTAAGGTTAAAGAGGGATGCATTAATGTGTAAAAATGGATCAACAGCTTAACAATCAGGAAGAATACTCACCAACTACAGGTTACAAAAAAAAAGGAAAAAAAAGAACAGAAAAAAGAAAAAGAATTCTATAAAAATAATTCTGATCCAACAGCCTCATTGATACAACCATTATGACATAAATATGTTATAGTGTTTTAGAAACTGCTTATAAATAAAAAACACCCTGCAATCGATACAACAACAAAATGTTAACACCCCTCCCTAAAAGCATTTTTTTTCAGCTCACATGGAAAAAAAAATTCTTTCTAAAATTATGCTAAGTGTAGTTTTAACACATTTTTATTGAAAAACATTTGATATTAAAAATCACCAACTTGCAAAAGGAAGTAGGTTATGATACATTTTACATGTCTAAAGAATTCAAAACTTTTTAGCTTTTATGAAAATAGAAGCCAGGTAAACCTGTAGTATACATGGAGTACAATCCTTTTTTTTTCTGTAAGACTTTCCCCTTTTATCATTCTTCATATTTATTTAACTTGACGGTAATTGAAAAACAAATAGAAATATAGCGATTTGTGTTGAGTATTCTCCAACAGTTCAAATAAATATTTCCTGTATCATAAAATGTTTTCATTATGTCCTTTGAGGTGGCTACAAGCTAAGATCTGAAACGATGTAGAGAATTCAAACATAGTAACGTACAGCGAATTAATAAGGAGCTTTGGTCCCAGATGCCATCTGTTGTGTTTTACCCAATATTGTCAATTCAGAAAAAATTTAGACCCATGGAAGATTAATTTTGTATATGGTAACAGCAGCAAGATTATTGTATGCATAAAGATGGAAGAATAATGAAATTCCCACAATGGATAGTCAGAATTAGGAGAAACTGACCTGTTTTGTTAGAGGGGGAAAAAAAGTCATTTTTTAAAAAGACTGGAAAGCTTTTATGGACTTTTTTGCTAATAGAAAGGTGAAATGAAGATTTACAGATTTAAAGACAGAAAAAGATGAGAATTTAACATAGAGTTGAAGGGATTTCTGGCAGAGATAAGAGGGAGGAGAGATGATGGGGTTGTTAATATCTGTTAAAGAGAAAGTTGGAAATCATTAGTTTTCTTTTTTTTCTAAGTATTTTTATTAACAGTTTTAAATACAGCAATGAAAGATAATACAAACTAAAAAGAAAAATAAAAGTGCAAGGAAGCAAAAAGAAAAAAATCTCCTACTGAGAAAGCAACCTCCTGTCCTCTTCACTTCCTCTTAGTTAACAAATATAAAACTCTTCATCTGATAACTCAACTCTTATCTGTAGGCAACTCCAATAAACATCTTTTCCAGTCCAGATATAGGCAAAATGTCCAAATAGAGCTCTAAAATAATCACATTTATTAACAAATATAAAGCTCATCATTCCACATCTCAACTCTTAACTATAAGGAAATCCAATATATGTCTTTGCCAGTCCAAGTGTCAACAAGTTCAAAAAGAATATCCAAATACCATATCTGATTTTAACAATGCTCAAATAAGCCAACTTTATGTTCCTTCTTTTTACCTAAAACAATCTTGCTCTTTAATCCATTCAAATGATCATTATCCCTTGTCTTGAATTTCTTCAAAACTAGCCTTTTTAAAAAGTTGGAAGTCATAATTTTTCATAATTTCATATTTTCTTTCTTTTTTCTTTTCTTGCATTCTCTTCTTTCTTCTTCCTTTCCTATCTTTTTCTTGATTTTTCTGTTTTATTTAAAAGTCTTGATAAGTATAAATAAAAAACTCAGAAATAAATTTCACTAGATTCAGACATAAGCTGAGCTGAATTCCACTGCCAAAGGAGGGAAAGGAGCAAGACCTGTTTCTTTATTTGGATCTTCTGTCCAAAGCATCATCTGTCACCTAATTCTGAAGGGTGAGATATTGTCCAGAACAGCATGAAAAGTGAGAAGAAGGAATGAAATATTGTGTCCTTTTTTTCTCCAGAACCAGTGAATTCCATCTGATCCTAGCTTACTGCCAAAATAAATAAATAATAAAAAAACCCTTCAGGTCAATGATCAGCAAAGCTAGATGTAAACCATTTACTGTAAGAATATATTGGAACTCAATGTAAAAGTCATTTTGGGAATAAAGGGGAAAGTCTTTTTTTAAAAAAACTTTTGATTTAAACATGTCCCCCCCTTTTTTTTTTGCATACTATCTTTTCTGTATCTCATTTAGCAGCTAGGATAGATTGTTCTTGACAATAGTTACTGTAATTAATCAGAATTGAGTGCAAAGGACTTCTGAAAGACTAAATATTATATGTGGCCTAAGGCCTACCTTAAGCCAGCAATATTCTGTTTCTATTAATATACATACTGGATATTATTTTTGCTGGGTAACATCTTTGAAAATTAATTGGTAAATGCCAACTTGTAAAATACTAATACTTTTAAAAAATAATTCTATTTTCTCTAATAAACTTTTTGTGGTGACAGACAGACACGACAGACTTGGAAGACTGCATTTTGGAGACTCATTGTAAGTTACATTGAAGAAGTGCTTCAATTATACATTGTACAATAACACACTGCAGCAGCTCAGCAGCTTGCTGTTTTCCATTTAAAAAGGGTATGCGTATTTTAAGGAATTCACTCATTAAAGTTAATATTTCTTAAAGAACTCTGACTTCTTTTCCAGGCTCATATAAATGTGTGACAAAAGTCAGACTGCTTTAATGGCAAGCAGAAGGGGCTTGAAGCACCTTTTCTAGATCACTTATACTGTATGCAGACCTTTAAATTTAAATACTCTTGACAGTCCTATGTTTCTTGATTAATGGTAATAAAAGGATTCATCCACAAATTATACAACTGCCTTGAAATATGGAATCTTACTGATAGATGAAATATCTAATTTTTAAGACCTTAAGATATTTACAATTAACATAAAAATTAATATCCATGTCTTACTGCAGTAACCCTTCATAAATGAATCAGCCTTCACAATCTCGCAAAAAATAAAACCCAGAATTTCAACAAATCTTAGGGCCATCACATCTTGTGGGACTTGCTTGGGGAAGGCTGGTATCAATTTTACACTGAAAAGATACAAAACCTTTTGATTGCCTATGTTAGCATTTCATTTTGGGAGGTTTGGGGGGGACTTTGCACACATAAAATAAAGCTTTGCTAAAAGGTCCTCTTCCTCTGATCAAATTACTTTTGGCTTGGTAGTTTAATTTATTCAACAGGTAACTGGCAAATGATACAGAAGATACATCTAAACATATTATGGGCTGAAAAGACCCAAGGCTGTTTTTGTGTTTCTTTCTAAATATACAATTAGAATCGCTTCAAATTCTCTGGGGACTCTTACTAACATTATTTATGCATGCAAACAATTTCATCAAAATGGAAAGTTAGCATTGGTAGCAATGTAGAAATAATTCAGGAGGCATTATGCTTTATCTAGAAGTTTCATTACAAGAGATAGATTTATTATAAGAGGTAGATAAGCTGCAAACCTCTGCACACTGGCCTAAGAATAAGTTGTATTAAATACAGAGATTAGTTCTGGTAGATGTGCTACCAGGTTTATCTCAATTTTTGAAGTGGATACTTTAAACCACTAACCTCTCTTCTGTAATATGGGGAATGTATATGATAAACAACTAATTGATTAAACCTGCTACAAAGGGTCATAAATCTGGTATTACTTGAATTTCTGAATCAATTTTAAATCAGTTTAATATTTGATTTACAAGAATTCTGTTATGATTGTTTGAATACTCAATCAGGAAAGAGGTAAAAGATCTCCTTCAAATTGAGGTGGATTCCTGGTGGATTACATGGACAGGTAGATGTAATATCCTTGGCAAACAAGATTAGTTTATCATTGCTGTCTTGCACCCCCCTCCAAAAATGTTTCCTCACATTTTTTAGGTGGTTTTTTTTGTAATTTCATCTTTAGAAAGCCAAATGGAAGATAAAGTCACCCAACAATCTTTCTTTTCCTGTATCTTCCATTCCCATCCAACAAGGAGCCATTCTAGAGAGGAGAAAGGATTTTTAAAATACCATCTTATGGAAAATCTCCTGAAATTGAGCAAATGAATCTTTTAGTGATACTGCAAGACTCTGTTATGTTAACTTCTCCTTTTCAATACAGATGTCTAAGGCACCTTTTATACTGTTTAGGTATGTCTTACCATTCTCTAAGAGAGTAGAAAGCTTTTAGAACATATTTCCACCAGTTTATGGTCAGAGATCCTGTAAATTATAGTCCAAAGCATCCTTGAGATTTATGTGCTCATTTTAGAACGTAATGCAATTTGGTGTTTCCTTTATTCCTTTCTTCATTATTAATGAATAAACACAGCATTTATACATCCACCTGGAGAAGATACTTGAGCAGAAATCCTCCATGAATTAGTACTTTTTTCAGTCTACTACAAGCTCTCAGATATGGCTGAGAGCCTAACCTGATACTCTGAGACTGAAAAGTTTATCTGTCACTATAGTCACAAACATGCACACATTATTAATTTAATGAGGAATTGTTCTTGGCCTCACTGAGATTATGTGTGCATGTGCAGTTGGTTGGCTACTGTGAAAACAGATTTCTGGACCAGAATGGGCCTGGGGTCTGATCCAGGATGGTACAATTGAGGTTCTGGCTTTCAGCATGTTTTTCATTCCAATTTAGACTGTTAGTGTTAACTCACAAAATCTTTCTCAATATCTGGAAGAGTGCTTCTTCCCATGCATGGCTATCTTAAGCTCTGACATAATCAAAGGACTTGAACAAAATTCCTTCAGATAATAAGATAACTAAGTACTCAAGAGTAGGTCTTTTTAATGAAGACTGTCTAGCCCTTGAATTCTCTGGGAAACAACTTTTTCTAAAATGTCTGCTTGGAATCTACTCCATTGCCTTTTCTGCCTGGCAATACTTGTTTATTCTCTAAGGGCATTTAGTCATTCATTATATCTGTATATGATGTGTTAATGAACGTTATCTTTTAGAAACCTTTCTGATTTATTTAAATTGCTGCTTTAATTAATTGTGTTTTACTGTTACTATTTTTCCCAGAATTCTGATGTTTTTAGAACACATCACTCTTTCAGCATCATGGGAATTAATTCCTCAAAGAAATAAATTAAGCTATGAATTTACTCTACCAGATACGGATTTAGACACTTTAGACATAAAGTGCTTCCACCAAAATCAATGGGGCTTACAATTAGTCATTCCAAACATTTACTTGTTGCTCTGTAACATACATTTTATTGAATAGTAAGGAAACCTTCAGTAAGAATATTTCACATTCAATATAAATAAATGAGCCCTTGCAAAACATAATGGTCATGGGATCAGGTACCAAAATAATTTTAAATTTTATTTATGGCTGACTGTTGAGCTTTAGAACTACATATTGGAGGTGGAGTTCCATACTGGATTCTGAATTGGGGATGGGGCAAAATTAGAACTGCCATTTTGTCCATTTTGTTTGAATTAAACAGAACGCTGATCTTCTTTGGGTTCAGACTGAGTTGGAGCATCACAGATATTTTATTTGTATATAAAATGTTTTACCACCAGAAGAATGTTTGATTTGTGCTTTAGACATGTTAGGACAGTAAAAATAAATCTAGGTCCACATATTATTTCCATGCAAAAGGTACAGTATTCAATTCCTGCAATCACTATTCTTGCATAGTGAGACATTTTATATGATAAAGTTAGGTATCATAATTACTGACTAGACCATAAGCAAAGTGCTTATTTTAAGAAGTTATTTCCCAATGTTAAAAAATCTTTATCTTATATTTATTTACAAAACTTTTATTTTTCATTCAAATGTTTATTACATTCAGACATTTGCATTTATTGTTCAGTTTTCACTTTATTGTTATTTATTGTTTGCTATTTATTTAAAACCTGCCAGTACTAGAATCAATAAAGTATTGATTTGAGTGATGGTACTCATATTCCATATATTTGGTGTTATATTTAAATTTTATATAAAAATTCAAATATGGTTTCAAAGCTTCTGTTTCACTGATGACCAAATTTCCATCTATCTTATTCAGGAAAAAAAAACCTGCTGAGATTTTTCTCTATTGCAAGTAGGTGATGATAATAACACTAGTAATGTTTTCAATTTCTTTGACGTCATTACAGTATAAAACTTTATCAGCAAACACAAATGACTTTTCTCTCATCATTGCTTGTTACACTGAATTCATAATCTATCTGCTGACATCGAAGAAAGACAGGACAGGGGACAGATCACACCACTGCCATCCAGTACTATTTGTTCATGCTGAGAAACAAAAGGTCAGACACAATCAAGAATGACTTGCTCAACAGATGTCTCTGCGTTAGTTACCTTAATCCCAGAACCACAGTGTTAGTGTTTCATGCAGACCTGGAGTTAGTAAAATACTAAACTTGAATAAAATGTAGTGGTAATTTGTCAGTGTGAATTTCTCTCTCGTTTAATAGTAAAAATAAGGGCAGTCAGGAAAGTTTGCATACAACAAGGTTACAAGCTTAGTGCTTTAGTAACAGATTAATAAAACAGAGGGGGTTTTTTTAGACACTTTGTCTTACCTTCTGATAAACAGAACTGATATTTAATGATCTAAAGAGGGGAAATAAATGAAATAATCATCAGGAATTCAAATTATTTGTACAGATAGGCCTTGAGAGCCACTCATATTCTTAAGTGATTACTGTTTTATTAGTAACTGAAAATGCAGTATCTTTATAGAAGATTTCAAAAATGTAATTTATTGGTGAAAATGAAAATGTAGCAACATATTTTAACAGGATAACGGTGGTGATATTCTTTCTGGTTTACTGACCAAGACTAGAAATGATTTTTCCTTAAAAACAATGTAGATCAATTAGGCTTATGGATCAGTCTCTATATTTAGGAATTTTAAGTATTCAGAAACATTCACAAATAATATAAATATGAAAAGTTCTATTATAGAGTATAAAGTGAAAAATTTCAAATGGCTTTGATTTTTAGAGAAAGAATAAAATTTTATTGTTTGAGATGCTATACATACACACACATGCACACATGCACACACGCATACACATATACATACATGGTTACCTGTAAATACTGAATTTTAGGTATCATTTAACACAAAGCCTTTATTTTTATTATATTCTTACCAGTTTCAGGGGGCAAATGGTGGCAGGATGCTGGGCAGAAGACCTGAGATGCATAATCCTCAAACGTTGAAGGATCTAGGTGATGTTGAATAATTGTTTGGAGATACCGAGCTCTTTCCTCATAGCTTGTTGAATTCAAATGTTAAGGAGAATTTACATTTTAAAGCAAAGAAAATACAGCCTTAATCAATGATATTGTGGTTTTCTTTTAATGGATTTATGTACAAAGTATTTTACAATTGAACTGTAAATGCTTATTTCTCAATCTCCAGAAGCTAAAGGATCAAATAAAAGAAACATTATGTTTTAAGGCTTCTGACATACTATGCTTAATGTATGACTTTCCAACTAAAATTGAGAGAGTCTCTCAATATCTACTAATCATTTCATTCACTTAAATCCTGAATGTGTTAGTTCAAGATCTATTTTTGAATGAGCATTTTATTTTCAAATTAGGTCTGAGTTTCTCATGACTTCTTTCTAAATGATCACACAGTTTTATAACCACTGTTACTTCAAAGCTTTTGGAAGAGCAAAGTCATATCTTTTGAGTGAGTGTGATCACAGTCATAGAATGTGATAATAAAAGTGATAACAACAAAAGTCCTATGGCTTTGGTAGAATGTGGGGTTTATTTATTAGATTTCTAATCCCAGCTTTGTTACTTTGTAAGTAACTCAAGACAGTGAACATACATAATATTTATTCGTCCTATTTTCCCCACAAAAACCCTGTGAGATGGGTTGGGCTGGGAGAGAGTGATTGGCCCAAAATCATCCAGCTGGCTTTCATGCCTAAGGTGGAACTCACAGTCTAGTTTCTAGGCCAGCATCTTAACTACTATGCCGATATGGCTCGTAATTTCTTTCATCTACATAAAACAAATGGTTCAGAAAGCTGGGTTATATTTCACATTCTGTAGTCCAAATCAGAAGCCACCAATTTTGAAAATACAATTTGGATTTTATGTAACTCTACAACTTTCAGACAAATGTTCTGGTAAGTGATCCCACACACTGATGACCTGAGGCACCCTACAATCAGTTGAGATGACCAAATCGAATTTGTCCAAATTCTGACAAGCTATATATGTATTTCTGCATTACACAGCCGTTTTCAGATAAAATATAGCATATTAAAGTATAACCAAACCTCTTTCAAACTACCTTGGGTGCCTGCATCTTAGCTTATATATAATGTTTTATTTTAAAGTCACCATACTCTCAAAATAGAATTATGATATTGAAATTCTGTACATATTTACTCATACGTTAGTAGCAGATGAGTGCAGGACTTCAGTTTAAATATAAATAACAAAACAAACAAACTTTCAAAACCCTAATCCAGAATGAAAGCATGTAATGAATGTCATTTGTAAATGCAAATTAAAATATTTTGCATAGGGAAAAAAAATGAGACAAGGGGGAAAAACATCCAATAGCATCCCTGAGTACTGATTAAGAAAGCAAGCATCCCAAGGATGTCAAGAAAAGCACTGCCATTCTTTGCCTTTGTCGTACAGCCTCCTCTTTCTGATATTATTGACAAGAGGCTGGTACCTTGAAGCGCTGCTTTTGAAGAACCCTCTCCAGGCTGCTTGTTCCAGAGGCCCTGACTTTATTGTTAGCAGAGAGAAAGAGAGAAAAAGAGAGAATATTTCTAGTGTTCATGAAAGCAGCTATGGAAATGGCTGTCAAAATGTAAAACAGCAGGCAGCAACATACAATTATCAAGAAAAAAAATATCATGCTGCTTTGGTGTTATAGGCTGCTTTATTAAGCTTAGAATCAGTTCTCATGCAACTTGCAAAAGTTGTCTTGCTATATTCATTGGATCAGGAAATCTTTGCCAGTCTGTATTTTATTTTATTTTTTATGCAAAGTGATGCTTAACATCACTCAAATTTATTCTTCTAATAGAACAATTTTTTTGCAGCCCTGTTTTAAAATGTGCAAGTGAAATAAATGAAAAGTCAACAATGGAATTTTCATTGGAAAATAAGTTATACTTGCTGTAAATGATGAGATGCTAACATGCCACTGAAGGATATTAGAATCTCATTCCTGTTGATTTTGAGATCTTTTGAACACAGAACCACTTTTCTTAAATCTACTTAAGTCAAGAACAGAAAATGTGTTGCAAAGACTCACACGTTATATTCAAAGCCACTTCTATAATCAAACTTCAATAGGCCTATCCATCCACCCACCCACCCATCCATCCATCTCTCTCTTTTCCTGGTGACAAAAAGTAAATATGCATGAGCAATTGTCTTTAACTTTGTGTCTGGAATATCACATGGAAGTATTTTAATTGCTTATTCTTTTGCATTACGGATAGTAATTTCATTTTTGTTTTTTTTTAAATACATCTCAAAATACAGTATTTTTTTAATTTAATAATTTGATTTATATGCCGCCCTTCTCCGAAGACTCAGGGCGGCTTACAATGCACTGAGCAATAGCCTTCATACTTTTG
>JANHFK010001833.1:100255-114061 GCA_036250565.1 Sibynophis collaris | reverse complement strand
AGGCCCGAAAATCAGCTGGCTGGTGTGTGCATGCACGCTGCAGCTGAGCTAGGGCAATGCTCGTGTGCCCACCGATATGTCTCCGCATGCCACCTGTGGCACCCGTGTCATAGGTTCGCCATCACTGCTCTATAGTGTACTATCTTCAGTAGAACAGCTGGGGTACATTTAGGGATGTTTTGAAAATAGCAAATGTTGAACTGTATAGTACAGTCAAACACCAGCAGAGGAAATGTTTTATGACATTTTGTCTTAACTGTTTTATGATAATGTTTATGTCTTGAAATGTTTTATAACATTTGCCAAATTTCCTTTCCATTGGAAACATGGGTTCCAGATTTTGGACACATTCTGTAAGTTAGCCCAGTTGAGGTAAAGGTAATCCTCGACTTAAATACTTGTATTTAATTTTTCGATGCGGTTTTAATTTAGCACTGTTAATACAAAACAGCTATTTCATTCTGTTCTATATAATCGCTATGATCTTACTTAGCAATTATTTAAAATGATTAACCTCTTCAAAGTCAGCATATTGTTTGGAAGCTGCTTATGAAACTGAATAATATCAAAATATCATTATTCAAGAATTACTGCTATTAGTTCTGTAAAAATTGATATTAATCACATTTACCCAGAAGTCAGTTACCCTGAGTCAGTGTGAGTCAGCGTAATGTATTTTAAAATATGTGCTTTGTACTGGTGTGTCTTAAAAGCATTTACTGTTATGGCAAAACATTGAAATGACATTGAAAGATATTAAAATATTCTTATATACTTCATATTAAACATTAAAATGTTCTTCCTATTTTTTTTCATTACTTCAGATCAATTTTGTTTGGTTTTATTTACAATTGTGACACTGTCTTTTGTTTCTCTTATGGAAGAGAGTGAACATCTGAGGTATTTTACTGTAAATGACCACAACTAATTGGTTCATTTTAAATTAATCTTATATCCATATATATATATTCTGATTTTAGATAAATAACTGAAAAGTATGTATGATTCCTGAAAATGCTATTAAACTTTACTAACACATCCACAATATATACCGGTATATGACTAAAATGTTTTCAGCAATTTAATATATATCTAATAATATATAAATTGTTATAAACATTTTTAGTCCCTGTTTTCATTCTTCCTCATAATATCTATATTTGAACTAGCCTTCTTGACCAATATGTGTATTGGTAATGAACAATTCTGATGAAAACATACAATATTCCATAAGCTGTGAATTTCAATATTACACTGTGAAATTTGCATGGCACATGTACCATTCGCCACTCTGAAAATATTTTACTAAATATTATTATTATATGAAAATCTATATTGAAATATTTATTTTCCTTTTACTTACTTGAATTATTTTTAATGGTGAATCAGACTGGTACAACTGTAGCCTGTGTACGTAATGAACCAGCATATTAAGCATATTGCAAGCCACATGTGCAACTGTTTTATTTGGAAACTATAAAAAACAGAAAAAGAACGCTACTGAATGCAATATAGTAATGTAACAGAGTACCATTTTTATTTATTTTTACCCCACCTTCATTAGTTTTATAAATAATTCAAGGTGGTGAACATACCTAATACTAATCCTTCCTCCTTTTCCCACCATAACAATAATTCAGGGAAAGAAAAAAAAGAAAAGAGGGAAGATGTTAATATAGAAATGTACATAACAAGGAATGATAGATGTATAATCAACAAAACAGAAAGATACACACACACCCCCCCAAATAAAACCATAGAGATGAATAGAAAATTGGTGCTGCTTGGAAAATATAGGATTTAAAATATACACAACAGCGGACAGGAAATAGAGAAGGGAGTAGAGAGAGAAGGAAAGAAGAAAAGGAGAAGGAGAAGAAGGGAAAGAGGGGAAATAAGGATATAAGAGAGGGCTAGAAAGGGAGGAAGGGAAGACGAGAGGGGGAAGGAAAGGGGAAGTAGAGAAGGGAAAGGAGAGGAGGAAGAAGAAAGCAGGACGAGGAGGGAAGAGGAGAAAGGAAGAAGAAGGGCTGTTGTGAATCAAGACAGTTATAGAAGCACAGCACTGAAAATACTTTTAAGTGTGATACGGGTTATAACCTAACACAAGAATCAAAGGTGAATATATATGATTTATATAGATGTATGCTTATGTATGTTTCTTTGTGCTTTTGAGAAAAATAAAGAATTTTGGAAAAAAAAATTCTGTGAGGTGGGTGGGAGGGGTTGACAGAGAATGACTGGCCTAAAATGACTCAGACAGCTTTCATGCTTAAGGCAGCTTTCATGAGGTTCTAGTTTCTAGCCTAGCGTCTTAATCACTAGACAAAAATGGTTCATTTCATTACTATTTTATGTTGAGAGGAAAAATATACATTCAAAGTAAAAAAAAGTGCTCAGGTAAGAATCAAAATTATTCTCCAATTCTTGAATAGCTTTAAACCAGAAATGAATTATGTCTATAAGTCTAAGATAGGTACACAAACCCAAAGAATACAAATAATACACTGTAAGCAAACTTTGAGATTTATGCAAATTGAGAAAAATTTATTTATGTTAATAAGGGTATGTTCTTATAAGAAAAGTTCCATACCCCGATATATAGAAGAAAAAAAATCAACTAATGAAAGCATTTAAATAGAACAGAAGAGAAGAGAAATGAAGAGAATGAGCTGTAGTGGCACAGTATTAGAATGCAGTATGTCAGTTAGATTCTCACTGGCTCAAGGTTGACTCAGCCTTCCATCCTTTTGAGGTCAGTAAAATGAGGACCCAGATTGTTCAGTGTAATATTCTGACTCTGTAAACCACTTAGAGAGGGCTGTAAAGCACTGTGAAGTGGTATATAAGTCTAAGTGCTATTGGAATGGAATGGAATGGAATAGAATAGACTAGAATTTCTTTATTGGCCAAGTGTGATTGGATACACAAAGAATTTGTCTCCGGTGCATAAGTTCTCAGCACATATACAAATGTAAACAAATAATAAATGACAAAATATCTAAAATAAATGTTACTTTAATGCACAATAACAAATATAAATATATATAGAAGATCACAGTGGTTTTTACAATGCAATAATTACAATGGGAAGTAAACAAATTTGGATTACTGTAATTCATTCTACTGATGGTTTTCCTTTAAGACTCTTTGTAAACTCCAACTGGAGCAAAATACAACGGTCCATTATGTTGTTGGTGACAGTTATTTCAATATTATAACACCAATGCTTTGATTCAAGAATTAGTTAAGAAGATATTGAAACTGATTAAAAAACAAAAACATATATGAATAATTGTTATATTGGGGATACATGCAAAATTGAGCCCTTCAGGGATCCATTTTGGAACCAGTGATTTGTATATAAATGATCTGATAGTTCATCAAACTGTTCAAGATAATAAAATCAATAAGGGATAAAAAAAACTCCACAAGGATCTCTGCACATTAAGGAAATAAAAATGGGAAATGTATTTAAATGTAAACAAATGAAAAAAATATGGAATTTGACAAAACAAACAAGCAAAACCCTAAATTTTGTCTATATATTAATAAATCTGATCTGGGAAGGGATCTAGAAGTCATAATGGATATTTCAATGGAAATGTCAACTCATTTTGCAGGTGCTATTAAAAAGGTTAATTCAGTGCTTGGAATAATTCGAGATAGAATTATAAACACTATGAAAAAATAATAATATCTTTATACAAAATCCATAGTACGACATCACTGGTATAGTGTGTACCACTGAATCCTAAGTAGGATTATACAGAGCTAGAAAGGGTGAAAAAGTTACAAAAATATTAGGATGCTGTAATAGTTTCTCTTATAAGGAAATACTATAGCAGCTAAGGTTATTTAGCTTCGAATAAAAGAGATGAAGGTCCAAAGCCATATAAAATCATGCTTAGTATAAATAAAGCAAAGAGAGAAGACACTTTCTTTTGTCACCCATAATGCTAAAACCGAAGGTCATCCACTGAAATTAAACACAGGAAGATTTAGGGCCAATGGACAGAAATAGGTTTTTTTACAAGGCTGTGAAATTTAATTAAGGTAACAGCAATCAATTCATGTTACTTAAAAGTGTGGCTGTAATCTTCTGAATCACTGATAACATACCTTAAGTGTTGGTTGCTGGGAAGTGAAAAGGGCTACTACCTCCAGGCTGGAGCTTCTCAAATGCAATTAGTTCAATATTTTTCACATACAATATCAAGGTTGGACCCAAGAAGGCTCATTTTGTGTTCTGAGAGTAACTGGATACTTTAAACTGAACCTCTGATTCATAAAATGGAAGATGTTTGGGTTTTCTAAATGCAGTTGTTGTTTGGTATAGGAATTTTTGAATCAATAAAATTTAGATGGATTTTCAGCTTCTGCTTAAAGTGGTTCCTAAACCTTTCTGGGTTGGGCAGAAGAGGGGAGGGGCAGGCGCCTTTATGCACACGTATATGTGCGCCAAAGGGGTCTCAAACGTATGTGCGATGCTTGTGGCAATGGTAGCGCCTGTGTGGCGCTCATGACAATTGTGCCCATTCAGCATTAGTGGTGACTGTAGCACTTGCATTGCGCTCACAATGATACAAGGGACCATGCCGTGCTCGTGACGACATTACTGTGAGTGGGGAGTGTGCATGTGCACACATGTGTGCACACTGGCAAGTCACTCATGTGGCTTGGTGGCCAACAGGCTATGGCCCATAGGTTGGGAACCCCTGGCTTAAAGACTTCCAAGGGAACCTTTCCCTCAAATACTAGTTTAAACTCATTTTTTCATTCTATCAAATATTGTATATATTTATCCTAATAGATCATGGCAAGTTTGCTAACTGCATATGATGCACCACTAGCATAACAGCATTTATTTATAAAATGTGTATATGTAATTCAATCATAAAAATACCCTTATTTTTTCTGGAACCTGTTTTGAAAATTCAGTCATAAATTTACGAATTCCCATCCTTGGTTTTACATATTTCAGGCTTTAATTTTGGATGGAGTCAATTGAACATTTTAAAAAAAACACCATACTTTTTTTTTAGTGGTTTGAGTCAGTTTTTGACTCCTGGCAATTGCCTAGACAAGTCCCTGCAGTGTTCTTGGCAAGAGTTTTCACAAGTGGTTTGCCATTGCCTCCTTCCTAGGACTGAGAGAAAATAACTGATCTAAAATCATCCAGGTGGCTTTGTGTCCAAGGTGGCATTAGAACTCACAATCACTTGGTTTCTGGCCTGATGCCTTAACCACTATAACAAACTGACTCTCATATACTTTTCTATTACTATTTTCTATACACTAACTCAAATTACAGTTGTCTATGGAGATTCTCAATCATCTAGATCATGGTTGTCTCAAAGGTGCTTTTTTCAATCTGGTGAGGAATGGAAGTATTTATTTAAGGATTTATTTAAATCCTTCCATTCCCCATCAGACCATTAGAACTGAAGAAACTTCATGGATGAGAAACGAAACATTTTCAAATGCCTTTTGAAAAAAGCACATTTGGGTTAAATTGTAGTTAAGAGTCTGGAGTGATCACATGGCCTGTATGTTTTCTCAAGTATCAAATTTCAGCAGAGTTCACCTATTTTTAAAAAATTGTTTGAATGATACTTTCTGCAGCATAGTAAGGCTTTCTACCCACTTAAAAGACATGTTATTTTGGAGCAGTGTGGAACACAGCTGCTAACTGCAGCAGTTGATAGGAGAGGCTAGGATCCTTTTGCTCAAGCTTTCAACACGGTTGAATCAGAAAAGTTGTGACTTCATGCTGTCTAGAAGAAATAAATGCTCCCTGTACTCCGACACAACAGCTTGGTTGGAGTTCTTTTAGTGTTGTTCATCTGTTATAAGCCTGCAATTTGCTTTTGTCAACTGCCATTTCATTCTAATAGTGTACATACTGTCTGTCAATAAAACTGACAAGTTATAAAGCATTTGCTATCTATACGTATTCATATTTCTTCACTAGAAAATAAGCCAACATTCTTTTAATAATATATGTTCCAAATAAATGCCCAAGAATTGTTTACCACAACCTGTCTTTGAGCTTTATATTCAGTTTCCAAACTGTACAAAGAAGATATATCTCAATTATTTTCTCTCACTGTATATACTGTTTTAAAATTATTTTTAATTTAAAATTCAACTTTTTGAAACTATCAAAGCACAACAATTTATGCAAAGTTAGGCATTGTTTAGACTAAATCGGGGATTTCAAACTCAAATAGAGTCACATAACATAAAACACACTGATCAATGGGCTGCATTGATCCATATGCAAAGATGCAACTAACATTTGTTAATTTTTAATTAATACAATAATTAAATTAACATCTCAAAGGTGCTCTTTCAAAAGGCAATTAGTCTTCGTTTGTTTTTCCTTGAAGATATTTTGCTTCTCATCCAAGAAACTTTTTCAGTTCTCAGGCTGGTTCTCTTGAGAAGTGAAGAAGCTTCTTGGATGAAAAGCAAAAACGTCTTCAAGGAAAAACAAAGAAAGTCCAGTTGCCTTTTGAAAAAGCACCTTTGGGACAACCATGACCTGGATGACTGAGAATCTCCATAGACAATTAAATTAATACATTATTATTTATGACTAACTAAAATAGCATTACTGATGGTAAGTAAAAACAAACAGGTTGCCTGTTATAAAACAGTAAAATATTTTACTTCCGTGAATGCAATCTCTGATGGTCTATTGTTACAATTCTCACCAATTTCTGCATTAGTGGCAACTAGCACCGACTAATAACAATCCCACCAGCAATGTTCCCTCTATGTCCTTGCACAGCTATCAGCTGTTGGTGCAGTGTCTATGTATGAGACAAAACAGCAAGGCAGAATGGTAGTGGCAGAAAACAGCGTCTCCAGAGCCACTCCAGTAGGATTTGAGTTCTGGCAGAACCTTAAATTTTTGAGCTGTTATGGGCACACACTGCAGCATACCATCCATGCATAGGAGAAGGCAACAAAGTAGACAGGCCCTGGCAGCAAAGCATTAAGTTCGTGAGAAGTTGTAAGCTGTATGAAAAAGCTTCAATAGGCTACAAATTTGAAATATATGCCTAAAATAGATTAAAAACTGCCCATACAAGAATAAAAATAGTAAAAACAATGTCATATCTCAGTTTAGTTGTCATGTTCTAATGATTACATACTTACTTTCAATGAAGCACAGATTACATTCAGAGCTTCCTTGATCTGAGGATGATGGGTTTCATGTACTAGTTCTTCACAGATCCAAATGCCAAGGCTACAGATAGCAACACATCTACAAAACAAGTTACAGACTTATATTAAACTGTACCTGATAATATCAAGGAGTGAAAAACCGTGATATATTATGTTTTCTTAGATAGAGTTAGATCTTATGCCCTGGTATGTCTTCTAATCTAAGTAAAGATTTTTGATCAAGAAAAGTTACTATCGGGTGAAGGAAACTAACATCACAAGTTCTCTCATTAACACTCCAGACTATCATTCATTCTGTTCCTATGGTTACACAAATCCTTTAAAATTGGGGAGAAGAAACTAGTTGTTCTGATTATGGAAGCTTTCAATGGATTGTGTTTACTATTTGTAAGAGGCTAGTTTTGGCTACTTTTTTTTTAATTAAAACATTGTGGCAGAATATTCAGTGAAGCAAATGCCAACATATATTCACTGGTATTTTCTTCACTAAATATTCTGCTACAACTTTTAAAACTATGTATTATTGCTACTAAAATGTTAAGAAATGTTAAAAAATATTTTATAATATGTTATTTAAAAATTTAAACAAGTATTTGAATTAACCAATTTACAAAATGCTTTAGAACATTCCTTGTTTATCCATACCTTGCAGGTCCCGATGGCTCCTCTTTTGCAGAGCTTAATATTGTTTTGATAACCAGTTCCTAAAGTAAGAACATTCAAGATAAGTTATCTCTAAACAGCTTAATGTAATATAAAAAAAAATCAGTAATTTACAAATCTTGACAATGGAAAATTAATTTATATTTTCAAGCCTTTCAGCTGTATGTCTATGCAGACAATTTGGGTCATCCAGTCAGATATACCGGTACCTTCCATTCTCTATCCCAAGGGTGCTTTTCAAAAGGCAACTACACTTTCTTAGTTTCCCCCCCCTTGAAAACATTTCGCTTCTCATCCAAGAAGCTTCTTCAGTTCTGACTTGAATGGTGGAGAATAGAAGATTTATATTTCTTGCAACCATCTGGTCATTAGCACTCTGAAAGTCATTAGCTCTCTGAGGATCATTAAGGCTACTTTGGGGGTTTATCTGTATCCTCAGGATTACCTGAATCAGAGTGCAAATGGGTGTGGGAGCTTCTTGGGACTGCTGGAAAAACTGTGTTGTAGACAAGATATATTATATCCTTCCCCCTCAGTTGAGAGGTTTGTTTAATTTTAACATAGATGGCTTCTTTGACCTCTCTTTCAAATCAATGGTCCTCTCTGTCCAGAATGTGGACTTTGCTGCCTTAAAAAGAGTGACCTTTGTCTTCCAAATGCAGATGGACTGCGGAATCTTGTCCTGATGGGTTTGTTCTCCTATGTTGTGCCATGCATTTGTGAAGTGGTTGTTTTGTTTCTCCAAAGTCCAGCTGCCTTTTGAAAAGCTTTGGGACAACCATGACCTGGATCATTGAGAATCTCCATACACACTTTCACTGTCCACTTGTTTCTTCATATAATAAGCCCTGCCCCCCACCCCCAGCTAATACTTTTCTTCTTTAAAACTAATTTTAAAATATTTTCTTTTAAAGTGCTCTGGAATGAGTTAAACTTAATATTCTCTATAGTGAGAAAGATGAAGAGAGTAAAGGCTTCAAATTCCTGCTTGCATGGGAAAAATTACCACAATAATTTTATTTTAATTAAATAATTTTAACATAATAAGCTACTCAATATTGTCATATGAATAACCTGAGATCAGAAATGCTAACATTTTTATGATTAATCTTAATTTTAATTTACTGACAGCAGAAACATGATCCATATATATGATATATAGAACTGGTTTCTTTTAATAAACAATTGTTAATCACAGCTTAACATTCAGATGTATTTTTCACAACTATACCAAACTAATAGAGGGAAGGGGGAGGGGAGATTGTGCACATGTATATTTTGGCAGCTAATAATTTACATGATATTTCTTAGAACTTGTTCCTTGGTGCCTGCCAGAATCTAAGTTACCTGTCTTTTTTTTTTAAAAAAAAAGATATTTTAATTAAGAAAATGGAAAGCTGGTATGATGGAAAGAAAAAGTCAACCTCAGTCATTATAATATCCAAAAATGCCTCTTGGTCATATAAAGATCTCATAGTGGCTATAATGGAAGTATACTCATTTATGTTTTAAAAAAGTAAAAGGCACAGTAAGCTGGTGGAGATCAAGTTAAGAAACTAGAAACGATGAGAAACAATCTGAATAATGATACTTTCTGATATATGAATGTGTTATAACTGACCATGCTCCTCATGGCATTTCTTTTAAAAGAGTATCCACATCTACAACAATTCAAAATGTGCACATGGGCCAAAAAGTTTGAGAATCTCTGCCCTAGGCCTTCCTTTTTTTCTGGAGAAGTGACCTTGATGAGATGCTGAAAGAAACATGAGGGATTCAACTGCATTGTTTGGGAACTTCAATGAACAGCACAATTAAGAAAAGATGCCTATTCTTTCTATTTTCCGTTTTAAATTTAACAATTTTATTCCTGGAAATTGCTTGGCCAATGGTGTTAGCTAATTCTGACCAACTGCATCTGCATAATTATCTTTTTTCTTAGTTGCATAGTACTACAGGACATTAACATTAAACAAACAATCCCCAAATGGCAGGAATCGGTGGCATAATCTGTGATAGACAATAAAAATAAAATTATGATAGGCTGCTATCAATGAAGATGAATTTGAAAAAGCTATATTTCCAGGAGATAAAGTCTAAGCTTTTCTGCCCAGGGCTCCTTTCTTTATTCCAGTTCTTGGAAAATTAGAAAGCAGGATGTTTGGCTCTGCCCAAATTTAAAATCCTGTTCCTGTCCTGAAACACATTGGGTACCTATGCGGGACATTTCAAGGAACAAAATAAGTGGAATCAGTGTAATAATAAGACTTTAACTTACCCTGCTATGTGGAGAGACCACTGACATTGGGGCTTTTTTGCTTGTAACAAAGGTAGTTTTGGTTAGATATAACCAATGTATGGCATACATAACCCATAAAGGGATTTATTTCTCTCTCATACAATATTAGAATTTAAGATCATCTATTGAAACTATGTGCAGGGAGGATGGGTAGAAGGAAGTATTTTTTCTCTCAATGGATATTTTAAACTGTGAATTTTGCTGCCAGCAGTTCTGTCTGCTATATTGGTAATGACAAGTAATATGGATGTTTTTTAAAGGGGCTGGATAGGTTTATACAGAATTAGGCTATCACAGTTACTAATGCTAATTCTTTGAATCAAAAGAATGTGGTTTAAATACTGGTCACTGAGAAGTGACAATGGAAAGGGACTTCTCAATTCTGGTTTAAGAACTGGCACTATATACCATAAAATGTTACACAAATAGCCTGTATCCCAGCAGCATTCTTCATATGCTGTTGTGTCATATTTAAATAGTTACATGGCCACAAAAATTAATTTATACTCCAGAAGATATAAAAATAGCACTGTCAACCCTGAAGCCATTTTGGAGCGTCTTCAGGGTTGTCACAGCAAGGCTGGTTGGAATTGTGGGAATGGGAGGGGGGAGTAGAGATAGCTGGGGACTTGTAGCCAAAATAAAATTCTTTCTTCTGGGAACCAAGAATGTTCTCACCAGATGCTGGAGAGGCGTGGACTGAAACCAACTGGAGTTGGGACTGTGACCTGGTTGGACCATGTGATGGACATGTGGACTGGGGGACAGAACTTTGATTTTAATTTGGGACCTTCAGAGTTGGGTTTCCACCAGATGTGCCAATATGACATGCCTAATAAATTTGGACTTTGAGGCCTTGGAGTTTTGATTGCATTGGGTCTGTTACTTGGAACCCTGACAAACACACAGATTTCAAAACCTACCTTTACTTCGGTAAACTGAGACACAACAATATCCGGAGTGTTTGGGTGCAATGCTGGTAATTCACAATATAAATTGGGTAAACACACCAGAGAGCCTAAGAGAACTTGTGCTTCTAGTCTTGGTGCCTGAGTAATAAATTACAATATGATATGTTAGTAACATTTGAGTTAGTATTTAATCACAAACAAAATTGAATAAGAGCATTTACCATTTACATTAATTTCATTATATTCACTCTCCATCTGCTTTGTTGTTTAATATTCTTAACTCTCCATCTACCATCTCTCGCATTGGATACCTTATACTAAATGCTCCCCGCCATCATTTTAGCAAACATTGTTTTGAAAAAAAACCCTATCAGTTTAAATTAAAAGGCAGCCTAACTTGTAAAATAATTCAGCAACTTTATTGCGGAAGGCATAATCAGCTTTACATATTGAATATTTGATATTATAATAAAAGGATTATGTAATTACTTTGTACATAATATACTATGTTGCCGATAGTGTTACAAGCTTCTTGCTGTGAAGAATTATAACTAATAAACTTTGCAACTTACCATAACCTTTATTGTTATAGAAAAATTAATATTAAATAGCAACGCTTGAAAAAGATTAAACTTACATTGAGAAAAGATGATGATGCTACTCTGCCAGCAGCTATAATGAAATCCATTATCAGCATGGTAGCACCAGGCAAACCAAGGGAAAAAAATTGTGGAGAACAGTGCTTTATGATTGTATTGACAATGTCCTTGAAAGAAAAGAAACACAAGATTCTGATTGTCTATCAAGGAAACTGTAGATAATGTGTTAAACATAAAATACAAGAAAGTATCAGAATGGAATGAACCTATTTTTTAAAAAAAATGTTTCACATCAATCATATTTTAATATAAGTAGTCCTCATTTAGTGACCACAATTGGGATTGGTAACTTGATTGCTAAGCATAGGACAATTTAAGTACACTCACAAATCCAATCCTGCCAGTCTGACAACATATTCTTGGCTTGCAACCACAATTGGGACTGGCTTTCTGGTTGTAAATTATTATGGTCATAAGTAGAGACATTGTGGTCAGAACTGATTTTATAACATTTTTTGCGTGGTTTGTTAAAAGAATCTACAGTCATTAAGCAAAAGCATGGTCCTAAGTGTAAACCCATTCTTCCATACGAACTAAAAATGCTGTAAAACAACAAAAAACACCTTAAAAGTATAGTTTGCACTGAGTGGTATGGAGTCTTAACTAATATCTCCTTTGCTCACGCTTTTCAACTTATGCTGCTATAAATGGTTTAGGATACCAAAATCTTGCTCTGCATTGATTTTAGTTACTGATAATTTGTTTACTTTTTCATCTCTTTAATAGATAAACTGCCAGTTAAAATTTAGACAAATCTGTGTTTGGTTTGCTAACAAGCAACATCTTATCCTAGATAGAATTATGGCGTCATACCAAAATATATAATTCACTAAATAAGAAAAAAAATAGGAGGCTCAAATTGCAATTTGAAATCATTTTAATAAAATCATTTTCATTATGATGAAATCATTTTAATGAAGCTGAATATATTTTAAGAATAAGGCAACATTTTTCCAACCATGTATAGCAAGCATACATTTAGAACTTTACCTACAAATGATGTTTACTTAGTAATAGGGATGCAATGTCATGTTATATAAAATATATAAAAGCACACTTTATTTTTGAAATATAAAGTCTCTAATAACTCTCTAAACAAGATGAAGTCTGAATAATATTACAGGAATCAGTGTTTCATTTTTGCTAATGACCCTTAGATTTCTGGGAAGACATCTTATTCAGCAGTATGATAAATTCGGCAATTATGCTGAAAATACTGCTTTACCAGAACTGTTATAAAATGGTAATTAGATTGTTTAGCAAGAAATAGAAAGTGTATGTAACAAGGTAAAAACCTTGTAACTAAATTATTTGTCAGTCAAATTCTGAGTAGATTGAACACTTGTACAACTAGAAACCAGTTCTTTCAGACAAAAGTTGTTTATAGCTTACCATTTTACATTGTAAATGCAACTCAAACAATTAAATATTATTTTGGGTTTTAAAAAACTCTTTAATATAGACAATGAAATATCAATAAGAATATTTGTCTAGAATATTTCTCTCTGTCATCTAGTTCGTTTTTACACAAACTTCTTTTTCTGATATAAAAATCACACACACACAATTCAAAATAGCACACCTAAAATAACTTCAACTTTTTTGTCTGGTAATTGGATGGCATCCACCAGTATAATAGATTCCTCTCCTCATTTCCATTTCTCTGAAGAACTGGAGACCTTTTCAGAAAATTGGGAGAGCAGGGTTGAAGATTGTGCAGAAAATTGTGGAGTAGAGTTGGAGCATGCAAACAGATATATTGAGCAGGAAGAAAAAGGGAAAGCCCTGATGTTCAAGTTTAAGTCTGTTTAATAGTGGGATAGTTAAAGAAATGAGTGGTATAATGAAATTTGGAGTATGGCAACAAATGATAAATTAACAATAGAAATTAAATTTAGAAAGGGATGATTAAAGTAAACAATTAAAATGAAATATGGGGGGATTTTATAAAAACAGTGTTGGTGGAAGGCAAAGGGAATAAACCTGCTCAAGAATATATGTTGTTTTGGAGGGGAAAAAGGAACAATTGGAACATATTGTATATCTTTTAGTTGTTATAGAAGAAGAAATATAAGGG
>JANHFK010001833.1:71941-97732 GCA_036250565.1 Sibynophis collaris | reverse complement strand
GGCAGGAAGGCCATTTTCGCCCTCCCCAGACTCCTAGAAAGGTTGTGGAGGCCCTGGAGGGCGAAAAACGGGCCTACCGGGAATCGGAAAACAGATGTTTTCCAGTCTCTGGAGGGCCTCTGGGGGGGGTCAGGAAAGCCGCTTTCGCCCTCCCCAAACTCCTAGAAAGGCTCTGGAGGCCGAAAAATGGACCTACCGGAAGTCGGAAAATGGGTGTTTTCCGGCCTCCGGAGGGCCTCCTTATGGGTGTGGGCACGCACGTGCAACCCCACTCCGCCCCCCCTCCCTTTTGGCACGCGAAGGGAAAAAGGTTAGTCATCACTGGCCTAGATCATCCGGTGTCTGTAAAACAGAGTGGTGGAGTTTCTCATCCAATTGCAGGTCCTTTTGTTCATTGTGATCTGCACTCAAAGTAGCAGGTGATGGAGTCTGGGACCGTGATCCAAGAGCAGACTGAACTGGTGAAGCACTTTCGGAACCTGTAAAAGAATTTTAACTGTCAGAATAAAATGAATAGTTATATAATATTTATTGTGATTTGTAAATGATCAACATGCTTTATAACACTGATCTAATGAAAAAATTAGTAATGATAATAGATAATTATTTATCAAAATACAGTATCTTAAGATGGTATTCGTTGTATTGAATTAGCAAATTTTAATTAAGCTAGTTAAAAGTTGTAAATATTTTACTTTTCACTGATAATTTTCTATACTTCTGTACATTTAAGACTCTTAAAATTAGTAGAAACAAAACAAATAGAGAAAAAGAAATCAACCTATGGTAATGTTCAAGGAAAATCTCAGGTGATAGGGATGTGTGTTCAGGGAGGAGTTCCCCTCTTTCTTTATTTCAAGTTTTTTATTATATATTGTTTATACATATCAATGTGTGAATAGTGTGATATCTGGGTATTATACATTCCAGTACAATAAACAAAATGTTATTTCTCCTAGTTATTACATTTCATTTTCATAGTTTCATATACACATATCTTTTACTATCACCCTTTAATTCTAAACCTTCCTTTTGTTCTTTCATATAGCCTCATGCTATACATCAATATATGTATATATCTGTATATATATTTATTATTATTCCCCTCTTATTTCTGACTCAATTTTATTTTGTTTTTTTCCCCCTTCCAGTATCGCTATAATATTCAAAGACATGTGTTTTTCCTCCCCCACTACAATTAGATTCTGCCTCCCCTCCCTTTATTTCACCTGTAATTGTAGCTGCTTCGGCAGACAATGCTTGTTGATTGAGACTGCTGTTCTCAGAGTCAATGTGGAGGGTAGTCAAACTAGCCACTTCTTGTTCTTCAGCACTCTGCTGAGGGCCGGAACCAGTATCAGATTCAGCAGAAGTTGTTGTGCCACCTTCAGGGCATAAACTGAAATCTAAAAAAACAAAGGTCATTGTTCAGACCTAAGTTAAAAGCACAGCCATTACCATTATAAAAACAGCCAGCACTGAAGCTTTCACAGAAACAATCTAGTGCTACTTTTTGTAATGTAATGTTATTAAGATGTACAGTCAAGAGTAACTGCCAAAGAACTGTTATCTATATTTGGAGATATGGTGTATATTAGAGTAGACAAAGGAACAAAAAAAGGTTGCATTTGAGTTCTAGAAATAACATTTATTTTTCCTGGAAAATAATGAGCAAGCTGGGACTAACTTTTTTGGCAATGTGCTCTTATTTGCAGTTTTTATTTCTGAAGTGTTTTGTCATTGCCTTCTTCTGAGGACTGTGAAAGAGCAGCTGGCCCAATGTCACTCAGCTGGCTTTGTGTCTAAAAGGAGACTAGAATTCCTAGACTTCTGGTTCCTAGCGTAGTGCCTTAACTACTACATCAGACTGGCTCCTTTGCAGTTGGCTTATCTATGTGTAAAAGCAAGATTGTGAAAGTTTAGCCACTGGAGATAGATCTGTGGAGAGAAGTACAAAAAAGAAGGCCCAAGATAGGACCTTATCAAGGGAACTTCACTTCAACTGCAAAATGCTGAATGTATTTAACATGTGTACATCTAAAAATAAGGTCCTTCCCCAACTAAGATAATTCTTGAGGATTGGTTCTGATGAAATAAGCCCAAGGAACTCATTATTATGAATTCAAGCTGTTGTAAACAGGAGAAAATGAGGGCTACATCTCTGTTCCTGATTGATAAGAGTTTGTTCAGACAGGTATATATATACCCAAGGACACGCTCACATCATTTTCTCTATTGGCTGAATATTCACTAAGTCTTATTGGACCATATTTATCCTGTAGCTTGAAACATTAATAGTAATGTTATTAAAAAACAAATAAACTTATGTAGTACGAAAGACACTATTTTAAGTATTACCCATTGGCAGGATAAACCTATTAGACAGAAATTCCTGCTCTGAAACTATACATTTTGATAAAAGGCTCTTCCTTGTGGATTTTACTCCAGATTTTTAAGATTAATTTACTAATATTAACCTATTCAAATTTAGATTGACACCCAAATCTATCGCTACATTGATGGACACTTTCATACAACAGAAGCTTACATGAACTGAATAGAGGAAGAAGATGGTTATCAGCAATTTGCCCTTTCTGCAGCAACCTACACCTTACCCATCTGCTCTGGATGATTGAGGCCATTCTTCTGAAACATGGGAGATAGGAATATAGATATGTAGGAGATTGCCTGCAGAGGAAATAAAAGAATTCTGCCCCCTTCCACATTTCACAGTTACAAGCTTCCACTCGATTGAAAGATGTCCTGTCCATGAAGCGATACCAATCAAACAGCACTTGAATTTTCTCTTTAAAACTCATTATATAATTGTATATAAGATTCAGTGAGGATATACTTGCTTTCAAATTTATGGCCATCATACTGGAATGCACTGAAGGAATCAGAGTGGCTGTCAGAACTGACAAGGTCACTGCTGCCTGCACTGGCAGGAGATGTCCATTCAGAAGGCACACCGGGATCATCAACAGGACGCATTTGATTCTGCTTGTTCAGTATATCAGGAAGATCTTTTGGTACTTCTAAGCTTCCTGGACTGCTTCCTCTTCTTGCCACATTCTAATTGAAATATTTCAGGTAATTTAAGAAAAAAATATAGTCAGAAATGACAAGCATCTTACAATTATCAGTTTTTAAAGAAATGAAAATTGACACTCTATGACATTGGCACCCCAAACCATCCCTACAAGAACTTTCTCTCATAAACCCATAGAGTTGGAAGGAACCTCAAGGGTCATCTATCCAATCCTCTGCTAAGACATATCTGAGATAACTATCCAGCCTCTGTTGGAAAGGAGAACTCACCTCCACATATGGTAGTGTGTTCCACTGGCTGATAATTGTACTGTCTGGAAGTTCTTTGTGATATCTAGCCTGACTAGTACCTGTAATCCATTCTTATTCTGCTCTGAGGCAATGGAATCTAAGACTACTCCCTGTTCTATGTGACAGCCTTTCAAATAGTTAAAGACTATCATATTTTCCCCGATCAACTTTTTTGTAGGCTAAACACAATCAAGATACTTAATGGTTAATTAATTAATTAATTAATTGAGATTTATATAGCTGCCCATCTCCCCCCAAAGGATACTCTGGGTGGCACACAACAATAAAATGGTTTCCAGGTCCCTTGTCATTTTCTTGAATTTATCACTATCCTTTTTGAACTATGGACCCCAGAAGTGGACACAGTACTCTAAATGGACCATTCATAATTCCATGAGGTATTCTATGTTCCTATTAATGCACTTCATGGAAGCATTTCCCTTTTCTAGAGGCTGCATCTCTTTGCTGGATCATGTTTCAACTGTGGTTGATAAGAACAACCAGATCTTTTTCACATGTAATTCAGCTAAGCTGGGTCTTTGCTATTCTATATTTGTATCTTTCATTTTTCCTAACCAGATGCAGAAGTTTAAGAGTCCATCTAGCCCATATTTACCATTTTACTAAGGAAAATATTATGAGGTATTTTTTTGAATGCTTTGCTGAGGTCCAGGTACATAATGTACAATATCCTAACTAGTAACTCTATCAAAGAAAGGTTAATTTGCATGATTTTATTTGCGACAAACCCATGCTGACTCCTATTAATTGTATCATACCTATTCCAATGCTCACATACATGCTGTTTAATAATAACAATAACCATTGCCTGGCATAGACTTCATGCACATAGGTCTGAAGCATTACGGATGCTCCTCCTTTCATTTTTTGAAGACAGGGACTTCTGTTTTCCTCCAATCTTTTGTCCCAAAGGTACTTTTTCAAAAGGCAACTGGACTTTGCCTTTGCTTGAAGACATTTGCTTCTCATCCAAGAAGCTTCTTCAGTTATCATCTGAAGAAGCTTCTTGGATGAGACATGAAACATCTTCCCAAGCAAAAACAAAGGAAGTTCCGCTGGCCCTTGTCAGTATTCTAGGATGTAATCCATTGCTGGTCTGAATTCATTTAAATTAGCTAATGAAGCTTGAGGTATCTATGCCTCAATTTCCTCCTTTCTCCAGTGGGTAGAAAAATGACCAGTGAGAGTTCCATTCTCTTCTGAGAGAAGACAGATGCAAAATAGGAGATAAGCGATTCTAGCTTTTCATCACATAATCAACTATGATCAATTCACCATTTTCTGCTTACAACTGAACTATAGGATCTTTGGTTTTCTTTTTATTTATATAATCCACAGTTAGTTGTTTGTTTGCTTCTGGTATCCCTCACAAGTCCCTGCTCATTTAAAACTTAGCCCACAATTACTACAATTTTGTATACTTGTATTCTTCATTAGTCATATATTCCTCTTTTCATACCCCTCTTTCTCTTCAGCATTTTAGATAGTTCTGCATAAATCCATTCTGGCCTCTTTATATTGCTCCTATTTTTCCATCTTTCCTGCCACAGATTAACACAATTTTTTTTCTTTTCCTAAAGCATCTTTAAAGTGCTACTTTTGCAATCAATTTCTCCCTGTTCATATGGAATAGGTTTGGGATAGCTGACACTCTTATTTTTTATTCTACCTTCTGATAAATAAAGATCTCAGTGAGAGAAGATAAGACCTAACCTAAGTTGGATCTCTGACTTTAATTCCCATCACAGGTAAGGATAATCAAAATTCTCTATTATTACTACCACTTGTACTACATTATACTAATACTATCATACTCTTTGAAGGATTGGTCATCTGATGGCAAAATTCTTCATCTATATCTTCTGACTGGTAGGTTGCTTATGATAGTACCACTTTCATTTCTCACTTTTTTCCAATCCAAACACTTTCAATAGCATTTGATGATACCTGAATTTCTGTGCAAGCATGTTTTTCTTTGCATAACAATGCAACAGCCCCCTTTCTTTATGGGGAGATGTTCCTTTTGAATATGTTGCAGCTTTTTACTGTTAGGTGTCAATCATGAATATCACATCACCAAGATTCCATTATATCCATCACATCACATTTGTCTTCTGATCTCTAGTTCTCCCTATTTATTTCCCAGCCCATTAGTACTTGCAGTTAAAATTAATTATGCAACTCAATCATAATTGTATCTGATACTTTAAGATAAAAGAAAAAGCTAAAAGCTTACCAAAGAGCTACCACTGCGTAGTCTTTCAGCTATAAACTCATCCATGAGGTCAGGAATATTTGCATTACTACTGCCATTATCATTACCAAGAGAGATCTGCTTTTGGCTCATATCCTCCCTATTGGCTAAAAGCAAATGAATGACTGTATATAGTAAAAAAACATTTTCAACAAGAAATATTTTTAAAACATTATAAAATAAGTTAGACAATACAAATAATTATTTACTGAACATGCAGTTAAAATATGTTCTTTAAAAACAGATTTAGTTATAAGAATTAGTACAACTGTTCCACCTATTAAACCATCCCATCCCATCACCACTGAGCAAGTGTTAGTCAATCTCCAGTGTTCCCTTGAAAAAAGCAAGAAAGCTTACAGATAAGCACTATTAAAGTTGTTAATGCTTGCTTCACTCCTTCATATCACTGAATGTATAATGCTCTAGAGCTATGCGAATGTGTGCTAATGAAAACAAGTAGGTTGACATTATATGCATTATTTAGAGTACACTGAATTATATGTTTCACTGCATATTCAAAATACAGCATTGAGAATGAAAAATTGTAGAGTTAAAAAAATGGAATATAGTTGCTGATCAATACTGCAAAGCATTACACTGTTACTCATCCTGTTGTATTTTGTTATTTTAATCTTGAAGGTTCCAAATGTTCTGGTTTATTTTCATTAATTAAATGTTCTCTCTCCCATAAAAGAGTAAATGTGTGGCTACTCTTGAGATACAAATTTGATTTTGATATTACACTTTCAAGGCATTAAATAAAATTCAAAAACCCTCTCTAAATATTCCTAGTATTCAAGCTAAACATCTTCAATAAGGAGATGCATTAAATATAATAAATCAATCTGAAATAATTTGTTGCATTATTGATGAATTTGTTATGATATGCTAACAAAGACTGCCCTCAGATGGCATTAACATCTCAATGCAGGATGCATTATAGAACATTCTGTTAATCATGCCAGCAAACAATGTACGAAAAAACAAAAACAAAAACAAAAACACCAAAATCCTACCTCACTGCTGAAAATGAATATAATTCTGATTATTATTTTAAAAGTTACTTAACGTGTCAACTAAGATGGTGATATTAGAATGACAGCCAGCCTTGTCCATTTTTATTAGTACATAGAGGCCTCACAGTTAGCTCAAGAAGAACTATCATGGTTCCTTTATGCACTTCTGTGATTCCAGAAAACAAAAGCAGTGATAGATGTTGCCATGAAAGTGAGGCATCCATTTCAGTGAATGCACCAAGAAAGCACTAAAGCATATTTTGAAACTGCTTAAATAAAATGTCAAAATCCACACTGGACTGTTATGATGAAGTAATCCAAACATGAAATGTTGACATCTGCTTTAAATTTTTGTTTTCAGGAGGAGGAGGAGAAGGAGGAGGAACCTAATTGCATCTGCAATTAGTTCAAATACAAGTGATAACTAAGGAGTAAGTGATAACTAAGGAGAAGTACTAGAGATATCACACCTAGTTTCTTTAGAAACCAAATATATGCCAATTGTATCTAAAAGATTGGATTCCAGGGTATGCCAGGAAAAGCATGGCAAAGATACAATCTATTTGTAGATTTACTGTCTCATCCTCTTCCCTACCTTAAGTGTTCAGCAGCAAAGTGATTCATTAAATGTTTTTTTTAAAAAAGATAATTAGTAATTTATAGTTCGCACATTTAACTTACACTTGGGGGAAAAAATTCAGCTGGCCATTGCGCATGCAAAACCAAACAAGAAAAAGCACTGATCACCCCAAAGCCTTTTGATTGCTTTGTGACAGCTTGCTTTAGGTGCATAAAGCCAAACTGATGCTGCCTTTTCTCCTTTTGTGCGCTGCACAGTATTAGTGCTCACCTGCAGCTTTCTTTCCAAAATAGCCCATTACATGACTGTACAGATCCCTCAGTGGAGCCTCTGCTGGCACTCTGCTCTGCCTCTGTGGGGAAACATTTGCCTTCGGCTTCGAAAGAGCATGTACAACAGATTTATACACACCACCCAGGGAGCCCTGCTGTTGTCCCGACTCCTGACTTGATGGTTTAGGTGGGCTACGATTAGACATTTGATTTATTCCAACACTTTCCTTCTGCAGCGGGAATGCTGGAACATCTCCTGATTCTTTATTCTGCTTACTATTAGCAGACGTTGCACTGACTGCATCTAGGTGCCTATAGATTCCAGGTCTGACCAGCACAGCCCCAGAGGATGAGCTGGTACTGGTGCTCGTGCTTGTACTGCTGCTGCTGCTGCTGCTATTGATCCCACTACTGAAACCACTGAGTTTACGCAGTCTTGCTTTCCATGGGGCCTCTTTGTTTTCTAGAGGATTATAAAACTGAACACATTCAGTAGATGGCCTAAAAGTAACGTGGACACTGTTTCGCTTTTTAGTTGCTATTTTCATGATTTTAGCCTTATGAGTTACTGTTTCAGATATACTTCTCTTAGTTGGTGTCACTTTGCTCATGCCTGTAAGTTGAAGCATTTCAGGGTTAACTAAGACTTTATGTGGCATTTTCTTTGCATGCATAACACTTGTGTTCGTTATTTTTTCATTAAAGAGGGCACTCTTATGTTTTTCAGCTAATACTGTCTCCACAGATACATCTACATCAGTGGCAATTTGTCTGTACAAATATCTCTTCCTTTCCCTGTCAATAGGGATACTTGACCTGGGATCAAGCAGATTTTGGGTGTGTTTATCAATATTTAATTGTTTAGCATTATCAGCTTGGTTTCTTGTAGAAGTATCTACTTGTGTAGGTGCAATATTACTTATAAAGCCAGTTTGATTTTGTCCCAATTGTAGTTCTGTATTATTGGTATTTTCTGCAACAATAGTACTACTTGCAACAGTCTGGTCTGTACACTCTACTTCATCCAATGGCAAGTTATCACTCCTACTTATTCCTGCAACAAATTCATGAGGAGAAGACTCATGCTTATCTATCTCAATGCTACTGAAAAAATCTTCTTTTTCTTTAAGATATTCTCTCAGAGATGAAAGAAGGTCATCTTCACCTTCAAGGTCAACATACTCGTTTTGTTCAAAGGCTGCATCTGCAAGTTCTACTGGGCCTACCAACTGACAAAGATGATCATAAATACTATCCCCAACTTCCAGAGAGGACTCTCTGCTATTTGTATCGGTAATTTGACTTTCAGTGGATCTACATATTGAAGAGGCCTCTGTGGAACTCTGTAAGCTTGGAGCATGATGGGATGAACCGTCAATGACAGGAACTGCACCTTTGACTCGCTCAACAGTGAATGGTTCCAGTATATCAGATGTGCTGCTACTTCTTGGAAGTGGCTGCTCCTCATTCAGTGCATCAAAAACTTCACTAGGAGTTTCTTCGCTCTGTGAAAAATGCCTGATGCGAGGTGGACGTGGGAGGATTTGAGCATCATCAATGTCTGCAGAAAAAGTATGCATTTAGTATATATTATATCCATATTTTTATTTTCCTAGTATTTAATTGTTTAGTACAATTATACAGCATTTAAAAAGGTTCCCAAAATGCTTTGTTAAATAAAATTAAATACTGTTTTTTTGAAGTTTTATTAAACATCTGCATTCATATACACAATGCACACAATGTGCATCATCAGGACACTTTTAAAATGTTAATGCTCATAGAAATAAACAACAAAGTAATGGGAGATTTGGAAAGACTGTTAAAACTAGGGCTGTGCCAATGAATTATTAAATACTAATTTAATTCAGGGATTCAAAACAAATATTTAATTATATTGCCTATTTAGAGGAAATGCAATGCAAAAATTGACAGTTTGTCATAATTTAGATGGCTCTCTATATAGGGTATGTTAAATAAACAAAAAGTCCTAATGTGCAAATCTATATGAATAGAAATATAAAGCACAAATATAAAAATGAAAGGATTATGCTGTTTTTAAATATTGCTTTAAATTATTACAATCATGCATAATAGAACACTATCTTTTCTCCCACTTCTCAGGTTTGCTTAAAAATATGCACATACAAAATACTTTTCAGCCTCTAATCGGATCCTTCAAAAACAGCCTATATTCCCCTAAACATACAAAAACTAGTTTTTAATAAAACTAGTAAACACAACATAGTATTTCAGAAGCCTAACAAACTGAACCTACACCCTATGTTAATTTCATAATAATTTTTTTTTTCTTTCTCAATATCCAAAATTGTATCTTGATCCTAACAAGACAGCTCGTTATTCCCTGCAGGTAAGTGGGATCAGCACTCTAATACAGAATTCGTCTTTGCTGTTTTAGATCAGTGCAAATACATGAAGATGAACAGCAAAAGCAAAATTGTTCAGAGTTTTCTGTGCCAATATTTACCGCATAGGAGCTTAACTCTAATGACCAGCACAGAGGTTAAGGAAAACTATTATAATTGCCTATTACAACTTTTTCCAAGGTGACCTAACACAAAGAAGAGATATTTTAAAGTATTATATCTGGCCATAGAAGCATGTCTGCAGCTTTTAAGGGCCAATGAGATAAGCTGAGATATATTATGAAGTGTTCTGATAGTCATTTAATTATTTTATTTCAACAATGTTTTCAGATTCTACATTTTATTATTATTCACTTTTAAACTACTTCTTTTTGGTTAGTTTGGTGTTGGTAGTTTTACAAATATTTAGCTTTACTACTATTACCATAGTCTGATTGTAGTGCATCTTAAGTATTTCACCAAAAATGGGATATACATTTTTTTTAAAAGCTAAATAAATATTCAAATCAGTGTTTTAATCAATTTATAGACAAATATTCATCAAGAACAAGGCTCTTTTATTATGTAACATAAATTTTATGTTTAGTGTCTCACACTCTAATATCCTCCCAGCTGAGGTTAAGCAACAACATAATTGATAGATATGGACTGTAACAATGATTTTGATTAATTAGTTTTTCTAGGAAGAAGTTCTAAGACTAGGAATATGCAGATCATAAATGGCAAAATAATGGCCCCATAATAATCTAGTCTAATCATGGAATAGATTAATGCTCCTCTTCATGCAGCAGCAGACAGCACTGTATAAATATGGAAACGTGGTTCTGATGGTTACTATGAATTCTATTCAGCTTTAAAACACTTCAGTATACAGTATGTGACTGCTGAGAATGCAAGTCATAAGGTGTTCTAAGTGGTTGTATATATTTGTAATTTTTTTAAATATTGTGGAAACAACTCTAGTAGAATATACTAAACTGTATGTTGTGCAATCAAGCAAATGAAGCAGATAAGAATTATATATTCGAGATCACATTTTATAATACATAGAAAATAAATTCAATGAGAAATAGGTTCATTTCAAAAACAAGCCCTTCAGAAGCTATTGTCTATTATATCTATAATAGAACAAAAAAAGAGGATTATAAATAAACAACTATGAGAAGAAGTTTTCAGCAAATGGTAACCTTTGTGTCATCTCCTCTGAGCTTAAAAATTCAGCAAGTTTAGCCCTTGTTAATACCTGCATGGGTGAATCTCGGGGAATTCCAAAGATGCAGGTTAGACTAAGAAGGAAGAAAAAACCTTCCTGGAAGAAAAGCAACAACAAATCAGTTCTGTACTGTTGCTAGGAAAACTATACAGTGACAGGAGGAACAAAGGTCAATGTGGAGTCTTTAACTTTCTTAATGAAAGAAGAATATAGATTCCCCACCCCCCAAATTATGCCAAGTCAAGTTTCTTTTAATCATCACTGACTAATAAGAATTCTGATACTCAGTAAGTTTACAAGTAATACATTTTATTTTTATACATTTTTCTTTCTTCCACATACTTTTACTTCTAAACTGTAGTTAGAAATTGTGGGGAATTAGTCACCGATATAAATATGAGACAGAACAGAAAAGGAAGTTCAAGTCCCCAAATCAAAAAAGCATACTGCAGTTCAAAACTAGCCAGATAAATAAAATAAAGGAGAATAAATACAAATTAAGCAGACCCACAAATTGAGCACCCAAGTGAATCTGACAGAAAGAGAATATGCTAGGACAGCTAAGTCCTCTTTTCCTATTATAAAAAGCAACTTACTAAACCTAACCATATAAATCTCACCCAAACATAATATATTGTATTGTGTAAAATTATCTCCCTGTTGGCGGGCTGAAGTCATGAGTATGCAATCACTGCAAAAAGCTTCTGTCTCTGAAGACAGAAGGAGCAAGTTTATTTTTTCTAAGGGCAAAGTAGCTGCCCTGGCAGACATGGGAGAGATAGAGAACCTGAGAAAAGAGGAATTCACAAGGGACAGAGTGGCATACTACTCCAGGTGTGACTGCTTCTTAGAACAAAGTTCTAAGGGAAAGAGGTTATCACTGCAAGAAAGAAAAGGGAGTCATTCCTTGAAGGTTAAAGACATATAATTTTGGATTAAGGATATTAAGGAAGGAGGGGACTCCTGATTCAATTAATAGAAGCACAGATAGATAGGAGTATCTACAGCACATGATCTTAGCACATAAGCTATATAGAAGTACAAGGAACAACATCTTGAAGACAGTTTTTTCTCTGTAAGTCGAAGAAAGAATAGAGTTCTACAAAAAGAACTCATAAACGGAACAATCTCTTCCGCAGAATCATTGTGGCTATAGCAAGAAACCATTTTAGAAAGTATCTTATTTTCAATTAAATTGTCAGTGGTGCCTAGGATCTGGCTTGGGACATGGTTATGAAACTAATTAGAAACAGTGATGACAATACTATTACATTCAACTAAGTAATGGCTGACATTTTTGAAAAAGGCAACATGGTCAAATTTGAATTCAAAAGACTAAAGTTCCAGGAAATAGGAGACAAGAAGGTCAAGATTTTAGAATGCATGGAGATTATTCATGATTATTCAACATTACAGTGGTAGGCTCACTCTGTAGCTTAAACCATGATGCCAGGGTACAGAATACTAGAGAGGCTAATAAGCAAAACCAGAAATACTATTTGTTACATTTACAAAGGTGCTTAAAAGTTTGTGACTCCTTTTGAATCATCAGTATTTCTGCATAAATATAACAGAAAATATGATTTATTCTCTACACAAGCCCTAACACTAGATAAAGAGAACTCAATTAAACAAATGAGTCCAAACATTATACTTGTCCATTTATTTATTGAGGAAATAATCCAAAACTACTTATTTATGTGTTGCAGAAATATGTCAACCACATATACATTTCATGTGACATATTATTATTGTTATGCTATTTGTAATGTTTTAATTATGTCTGTTCACCGCGGTATACAAATCAAATAAAAGTAAAGTAAAGTAAAGGATAAAAGAAACTGAGTGGCCCACAGTTACCCAGTGACCTTCTGTTGCTAAGCGTAGACTTGAAAATTAGTGTTCCTCATTCCAGTCAACAACTTACCATTAATTGAGGATCAGTGTAATACGAGGCAAGAAAGAAACCTTTATAAAATAGAAATCTTGCCAAAAAATGAAAATAACTTAAACTTATCAAAAGAAATATAAACAGTTGAAAAAAAAGACTGAAAAGCACATAAAGATTCAAAAGGCAAGCAACATAGGATGTTGGACATTAGTCAAAAGGCTCTAATACTATAGTAATACTAACCGTACTTGTTTTTTTCAAAAGGGAAATTAAGTGAAATGTCGCAACTAGAATTAATAAGGATTTTTAAACAACTAAATAGATAAATTGTTGGCATTGTGACAAATATATACGTCACATAAAATAACAAAACAATAGCACTTAAACTTATATATTGAACCATAGTGCCTTACAGCCCTCTCTGAATGGTTTACAATGTCAGTATATCGAACCCAACAATTTGGGTCATTTTATTGACCTTGGAAAGATGGAAAGCTGAGTTAACCCTGAGTCCCGTCAGGATCGAACTCTTGGCTCGAAGACTAGTTTGCCTGCAGTATTGCATTCTAACTATTATGCCACTAGGGTTCAGTGATTTGGAAACAAATACCAATTAAAGTTGGCATTTGTTCTCAAGACAGACAGCATGACTTCATTTTTTAAAAAAAAACGTAATTAATGAAAGGGAGATACAGATAATTATAGACTTCTTTGCTTGGTAAAAAGCAGACTTTTTAAAAAAAGAAAAAAATCAAACAGATATTATATATATTAATTCTTGTTGAAAAGGAGTCAGAGTGATTTCTGCAAGGGTAATTCTTGCCTCATTAACCTTTTGTTTGCTTAATCTTTAGTAGATTAAAAAAAATCTGATAAAATACCTCACCAAATGCTCCTGAATAAACCTATCAGCTATGTGACAGAGGATCTGATAGACTTAAAATTAACCAAAGAACAAGAATCAATAGGAAATAGTGGACAGTTTTCAAAATGGAGAGATGCTTAAGAAGGGGCTTCCAGGAGTTATTGTTGAGACCAATAGTTTTTAAATTATTTATAAATCATCTGGACTTGAACATTACAATAAGCTCCTACAAGATAACTCCCAATTAGTGAACGGGCTCAAGATGACAAATGTAGTTTAATGTAAACAAGTGCAAGTGATGCATAATTGCACAAAATCTCATTAGCATATACTACTAGTGAGATCCAAACTGGCAATTAGTGATTTATAAATAGATTTGAGGCAACTTAAAAAGGTCTCCTGTTTAGAATAACTGTAAGGACTGAGACTGGGGATAAGTGGTGGGGAATAGGAACTAGTGACTGCCAGGTTAAAATGAGCCACTGTATTTGAATTGCTTAAGGTCAACAGGCAGTTTTTACAGACTTACAAGTGACTTTATGACCTGTTCTCACAGTTATAACTGTTGCAGCATTCCCATGGTCATGTGATCAAAATCCAGACACTTGGCACCTGGCATGTATTTATGACAGTCAACGCGGGAAACCAGGTTAGTTTACGACCGAATGATTCACTTTAGAATTGCTGTGATTCACTTAAGAAATGTGGCAAGAAACGTAATAAAAAGGGGGAAAATTCATTTAACAACTATCTTACTTAGCAATGGAAATTTTTAGCTCAATTATGGTTGTAAGTTGAGGACAACTTGTATTAACTCAGGAAGGTGAGAACAAGAAGCATACAAGTTAAATCTTCAGAATAGAAACATCAGTTTCTAAGTGCTTTTCTAACAAGTCAAGGTCTTTTAAGAATTATGATTGCTTACTAATTTTGGGTATGTGACCTGACAATTATTAGAAAAGGAACTGAAAATATAACACCTCAAGAGACTAACACCTTTATATAATTATTATAAGACTGCACTTGGCAATTCTGTGTACAATTAGCATCTCCAACTTGAAGACTACAGTATTATAGTGCCTGCAAAAAAGCCACCATAATGATGAGGAGATTGGAGCAATTGGTTTATGAGGAAGGGGTTTTAGCTCGGAGCAAATAAGATGTGGCATAACAAGTATATATAAGATTTGGCATGGTATAAAAATACACAGTAAATTTTCATTATATGAGAATTTAGACTTAGAGAAATTAATTCAAGACTCATAACAAGAAGTACTTCCTTATGTAATGCAATTTAGAAAGGGAATTGAACACATTCATGATGGATCAGGTTACCAAAGGTGACTAATCCTGACAGTTTGTATTACCTCTGAAACCAGCAATATAGTATCATAAAGTACAGATAACAACTGTTAGGGAACAGCAGTGAATAATGATTAATACCCTCCTGATCATTTTTATGAGTTCCCTGTATATACTGGTATGTGAATGTTGGGCTAGTTGGCTAGATTAAGACTCTTCTCTTTTTTGGTGCCTTCAAGTCATTGTTGACCCATGGTGGCTGCTTGAACTAGCCCTGCTGTTTTCTTGTCAAGATTTCCAATATGGTTTGTCATTGTCTTCTTCCTAGGGATGAGAGTGAGTGACTGGATTACCCAACTGGCTCTGTGCCTAAAGTGAGACTAGAATTCACTGTCTCCCAGTTTCTAGCCTGGTGCCGTAACTACTATATCAAAGTGTCTCCTGGGCTCCTTTTATGGTTTGATAAATCTCACAATACACAAATAAACTATGATCAGCTAAATCATAATCAGATCTATCAGATAATGAGGGTCCTATTCTCATTTCTATAGAAGGAAAGGCAGTTAGCTATTTATTGTCACTGCATTATCAGAGATTCCTAAGCTATATGTCATCAGTATGGGTAAGACATTTTTAAATTATTATTACTGATCTGGATTGTTGTATTGCTTAGCATTCTGTTTAACATCCTTGTATAAGACAATATAAATTAAGGTACTGCCTCAATAACAAATTCCTGTGTTATTGAGAGGAAAAGCATGTGTCTGTCTAGCTTTCTCTCTTTTTTACCTGTAACTGATTACAGACACATACAAATATTCCTACAGTATAACACTTCTATCTTTTAGACCAAATATATTTTCACTACAGACTTGCTATTAAGAGTACCCACTGGAAAGGTTACCGGAGGAATATAGGCCTAGCATGTATTTGTATGCAAATGCAGTCCAATGCCAAGTTCCATCTCTCTGACATCTCAAATGGGACTGGTAAAGGCTCCTATGTAATTTTGGTGAGTCAATACTAATTGTAATAGAAAAATGCAGTTACAGCCTAATTTCCTGATCTGATTATAAAACAGCTTACCATTTCTCTAATTTCATGCAAGCTTTTGAAAGGAAGCTCCCTGTTTTGGTTTAAGCTTCCAGTCATTTTAGAAGTTGGTGTGTGTTCATGGTAAATTATTTTATGCAATGAGATTTTGGATTAAACCTTCATGATTCTTCTTAATAGTGCTTTAAAGTATTTCTGACTTTGTATGAAAAAACTATTGTTAATTGAATGGTTCCATTATAAAATCATCTGCTTCATTCTTAGACATGGAATAAGATCATCTTGAACTGTTCTGGAATTGCATTCACCCAAAGGGATCAGCATAGGTCTCTCTTAGTGTACACATAGTGTTCCAGATCCTTACTTGGTATTGGAACACTGTTTGCTATATTACCTAGATCTGTGATGATGAACCTGTGGCACGCAGTGCCCTCTCTGATGGAAAGCGAGCTGTCGCCCCAGTTCAGCTCAGCTGCGCATGTGCGTGTGCCTCCTGCTGGCTAGCTGGTCTTTGGGTCTCTGCCGTGCATGCGTGGGGGCAGGGTGCATGCGTGGGGCGTGCACAAGGGTGGGGCGCATGCTTGGGTCTGTGTGCGCATGTGTGTGGAGGCAGGGGTCATGCAAGGGGCCATGCGCATATTGCATTTTGGGGCTTCATGCGTGCTTTGGGCACTTGGTCCGGAAAAGGTTAGCCATCACAGACCTAGGTCAAGGGATTAGCTTCCCAATTCTTCCATACACAAGTGTCTATAAGGTTTTTTCATCAAGGTTTTTGTATTTGATCAAAGTCTTCAATACTTTATCAAATAATTACTTCAAACATTGATTCTTGAAGATTAAAGCAAATAAATTTACCCAAAAGTTTCAAAAGAAGAGAAAGCAGACCTAGAACAATAAGGATCTTTGTGACCCAATATCTAATTACCAATACCTATTATTCCAATAATACTATTTTTCCAGCAGTATTTACTTCTATACTATCCTCCTCTCTATTAAAGTTGGCAAATGCTTTAGGTTTATCTCAAAAACATTCTCTGGAGCAGACAAATATATTTGCCATTCATTACAATATATTAATTGTATATTGTAATAGTATATAAGTAGTATATATTAGTAGTAATTGCATTATTTCCTAGGGCCACATGGCAGGTATGTAGGGCAGCTACATGTCCTCAAGAAAGATATGGTTACTATAAAGCAGGGGCTAGGGTTGTGTCACAGCATTCACTGAAACATCTGTTTGGAATTGAATCTAAGCTATTGCACTACTCTATTGTTTACACAGAAAATATTTCTTGAGACAAGTAGAAAAGATATAATCACACACTCATATGCACATGAGACATTTTAGTGATGTTATCTATAATTATACAAGTCCAATAAGATCTTTATGACACTTTATGACACAAGTGCTTTGGAAACATTTTCAAAAGCCAAACATAGTTTGTTCAAAAATATACTGCATATCACTGTGTTAGCTCAATTATTAATAGTGAGTAATTCTTTTCTGCATTTGGTTCCATGCAATAGGATTTTGAAAAATTCTATTCCTGAAATTCTCAGCTGTTGTTACTAGAGTTAATTAGTAAGTGATTGATTAAACGAATAAAATAAACAAAAATCCTGAACAAACTATTTACAGAGCATGCTACAAGAAGATAATTCTAATAGTTTAGAGGTGGGTTTTCTATCTTTATTTTATCTTAAAAGAAGGCAGCATTGAATAACTTTCCAACTCACTACAAAACAAAAAGAACAAGGAGTGGAATCCAACAAGGGGCAGTTTGCAGAAAGTTTCTACTAATATGTGCTGAGTGGCTGACTCCCTCTCCCTTCTTCTACTCTTAACTTGTTTAAGGTGTAAACTGAAATGGAGAAGAAAGAAAAAGATACATGAGCAAAAGTAAGCTCACACTAGACCTGGCTCAAGAAATTTATATTAGCTTTTGCAACCATGATCAACATTAGCTGGAAGAAAACAGCGGGTAAGAAAATAGCAAAATATTAAGACTCTGTAGAATGAAAATACGTAATAATGAATTTGACAGGGCAAAAAAATTGCCCTTCACAAAGCAAAAATTACATAAGTGTACAAGGATTCACTAACTTAACTGACGAAGAAATTACCATAGCAGATATGAAAAAAAGATGGCAAAATCCACAAATAACCTTAAATAGATGACTGGAATCAGATGATCCAATTTACAGTCATTTATTGGTAAGTGTACAATACTTATATCAGTGCTGCTTAGCGTAAACTTACAAAACATCAGTTACTGAGACAGCACAATTCAGAAATCCATTTGAAGCAATAAGGTAATAACAAAAGCAAAAGCAGATGTGTTTGGTCATACAAATTACACAACACCTTTACCCATTCAAAAAGTGTTTTTAAACAAGCAATCCCTGGGTTAAGAATAAGTTCTGTTTCTAACTGTCTTTAACTTGAATTTATACATAAGTTAGAACTTGTACTTACAAATGGACTGCCTATTAGTAAAAATGGTGGACAGCATTCTGCTTCCCCAAGCCAGCAAACTCCTGAAGCCACGCAATGTTTTCATAAACTGCTGAAGACCACTGAAAACAAATTGCATATCAAAAACACATGGATTCCATGGCTCATAAAGGCACAGTGTAGCTTCAGCAGTTCATCATTTGAGGAAGAACAATGCCATCTGCCCCCTTTAGGAATAGGCAGCCTGTTCATATGTACAGGTTGTCTCTAAGTTGGATGTTCCTAACCTGGGAACTGCCTGTACTGATTAAATAGGATTGCAATACCTAACCTGGAAATCAGTTCTCTTTGGACATATGTCATTCTACTTGAATCGACTGCTACTAAATTATTTTTCTATTCACTTCTTCCAATACTCCAGAAAAAATGTCAGAAAATGAACAAGCTATCCAATGGATCAATTAAAGTCTGTCAAAAATTTCCCTAAGTATCTGAAGCGGTCTTTAAAAGGAGATATATTGCTTTAATGTAGAACATCTCCACTTCTTTGTAGAAGGTTCTGTGGTGTTAGAAACTTACTACTGATGATATGCAAAACATTTTGGATTTGAAATACTCTTTTTAGTCTGTCAAAATATATTCTTTACTTTCTGCTACAGAAATTTAACACAATAATTTGCTCTTAAACTAACATTTCATGTTAAAACACACTAAACCGAACAGCTTTGTTAAGTGGCTAAAGATATCAGCTGGTTTGATGAATGTTTCAAGAAAGTAATGAATAATATTATCATACACTGCGTATTCTAAAATAAAATATAAATATCTCTGTGTTGTATTGCACCCAATAAACATTTATGGAATGAAATATCATTCTTAAAATATGAGATTATAGAAGACACTGAACACGGCAATATATTAATCCACAAATATAATAGATCAATATAAAGCAATCTGACTTCCTGGTTTTATATTTGAGCAAAGTATCCTCCGGATCCATTTCTTGAAGGTGTAAAGTAGCCACAGATAAAACCCCTTGAAGTGTCATCTTGGCTGCTTTCTCAGTATACTCAGAAGACTTCCCTTTGACCTGGAAGTAGCCATGCTGAGCCTTTGAGAGAGTGCTTCAAGAAGAAAATCAAAAAGGGAACTTCACTTGCAAGGAAAATATCTCCTCTAATGATTTGCTGATCCCAACTAGTTCTGCTGATTGAAATAGAAGGCTAGTTTATTAATAAATAAGCATTAAAAACACATCTGCTATGGCATCATTGAAATTGCTTTTGACAGACGAAATTTGGCCCTTGTTTATATTTTAAGTCCTGAAGGCCCTGATGCTTTTTGTAAAGGCATATCTTTTGCAGGAACTTAATGTTTCTGAAAATAATGCTACAGAAATATCAAAGAATTCTGAAACTCTATTCAAATTTCAGATCTATCCTTAAACCTTAATAAATTTATTTTCCTAGTTCTTACATAGCTCAAAGATGATGATCATTTCATAAGAGCTATCAGCGGACTTGGAGAAATAATTTACAGAAGTAAAAAAAAAGAGAGAGAGAGAGAAAACAAAATAAAGTGGAATAAAAAGCCCATGAATATTAACTGATGAAAACAAATGAAACATAATAAGAATGGAATATATTGGAAGACAACATGTATATTATTTGAAACTTTACACAGTATTCCAGCTAAAACAATTTTGCTTGTCCCCACTAATTCTACCCCTAATGCTTACAAATGACAAGAATTACTAAACATGGAATATTGATATACGAAATCCAACATTTTGGGTGACTGAATCAATTTGAAATTTTAAGATATTACTGTAAACACCCACATAAAATGGCTATCAGTAGTAGCTAAAACGGTAGGCAGGACTGGTTACAAAACTTATTTAGCACAAGGCAAACAAATAATATTTTTGCCTACTACACAAAAGCAGGTTTCCAAAATTATCTTTATCATATTAAGTATTTTTTCCCAGTCAGGTTAGAACAGTGGTGGGTTTCTACCGGTTCAGTCTGGATCTTGCAAACCGGTAGTAGCGGCGGCGAGAGGCTCCGCCTACCCACCCGGACATCATCACAGGTACTCTGCGCATGTGCAGAAGCACCGCACACGAGCGTGTGCTCCTGTTGCGAACCAGTAGCGAAAGTGGAACCCACCCCTGAGTTAGAACAACTCTAAACAAAGCACTTTGCTGAAGGTACAGTTTTATTCCCTAAGAGTGCACTGCCATCTATGTGATTATCAAAGACACACTGAACTAAAGTTTATTCTGGAAGCTGCTTCACAGCCTACCAATTTCTTGTCTATTTATGAATTTTAATTAGAAGAATCTAAAATTAGGTAAGGGAGGGACTTTGGTAATATTAAAATAGAATTTAAATTGCCTTTTTCTATAGTAAAAAATATATAATTCAGGATAGCTGAATTAGAATAATGCACCAATATTCACAATTCAGAGGCATTAAGAAATAAATCTGAGTTGCTTCAGAAATTATCATCAGTGTGAAACATGTCAAACTATTTAGCACTTAACACAGAATGCAGGGATATAGATTAAAAATTAGTACAAAATGGCTTATTGGGAGCATCAAAAATTTCATCAGATGGTAATTGATTTCATTACCACAATAATAGTATCAGTTTAAAGCTCTACTTTAAAAGCCAGTTATAAATAGTTATTTTCCTCTAAAGTTATTTGTACAATATTTAGTAAAATAACTCTCATACTCATTTAGTAATAATTGTGCATCTCCTGCCATATTTCCCTAATTATAATAAGCAAAAGCCATGTCAGAAAATAAATCAAAATAATAAACAGCAATTACAGTTTGCAATATGTAGAAAATTCCTCAACATTTCTTTGTTCAAAAAGAAAACTTACTTCCAAAATATTTCAGATCCTTGAATCAAAACAATTTTTAAAATGTAGCTGCAGAGGCAGAAAATTTGCATTTTGAATAGCAATTGGCACAGCGCTAGCTTCTCACAGTACCAAAATGAGCCAAAAATATAGCATGTCACAAAAGTCAAATAGCTGCATCTCCGTTATTTTCTCCCCGCCCCTAAATGTTTTACTTTGAAAAAGTACTGATTTTGCAGATTTTTGAAAGCAGAAGGATTAAAAAAGTGGAAAGGGAGTGCAGAAATTAGCAGAGGTGGCACTACCTGAAAGCTCATCAGAAAGGGGAGTGAGAACAATATCAGGCAAGAAGGGTTTGGAAGTATGGATCAGGACAGGAGCACTTTTAGCACTGCGTATATAGGCCGATGGCAGAGCACATTCACCAATGGATCGGCTTCTCATGGCTTTAAAAAAGGAAAAGAAAGAAGTAGGGAAGGAAAAAAAAAAGAAGAGTGACTGTAATGGAAGATTGTGTCACAGAAAAAGCAGCAACAGAGAAAACAAAGATAAAAGGAAGAAAAATTAAATTAAAACATTTCAGCACGGCAGATATTGGCAGAGCTGTAAGGAAAAAATAATCAGTGGGCACATAAAACATTTTTGTATTCATTTCTTTCAATGCAAGACAAACAGTAACACTTATATTTTCATAAGTACAAAAACCCTCAGTATTCAAAGTAAAACACTGACAGACCAATGTTATACATGTATTTAGTACTAAATCCCCAAATTGAATCAAATTTAGTCCCAGGAAAATTTGTGTACGATTGAAGCTTAAAATCAGGGTTTGAAAAATATTATAAACATCATGTAAGAGAAGAAAGCATTGTCCTATACCTACCCTTATTTTCGGTTTTGATTATTTTTTAAATAACTATTTCTCATAATATATCTAAGGTGCTTTTACTTAATGCCAGACGTTTGTGGGTAATGATACTTAGCAATACAAAAATATCTGCAACTATACCTAAAATTATTTTCTTTGGCAGTAAAAAATTATTCTCTGAATCGCTTCATCAATTCAAAGAATGAATGTTATTAATTTTCAGTGAAATATTTACAGACATTTGAGATTAATATCAAATCAAAGACTCAAATTCTGTTGAAACACTACAATTTAAAGCATGCCACAATAACAAATTACAAGTTGTGCCTTGTAAATGGAAACGTAAGACAAAAAGAAAACAAAACACAAAAAGAGCACTTAAACACAAAATGAAATCTCAACTAACTTTCTGCTTAATTTTTTGGATCTAAATTACCATATTTCTTCGCCTCAACACAGCAAATTAAATATTGTTTTTAAAGTTAATTTTTTAATGAAAGAAAAATATTAAATACATAAGAAATAAATATTGTTTAAGTTAAATCTAATTTAGCTTTGGATGTTTAAAAGAGTATATTAGAAAAGATTGCATTAATTATGGCATTTTAAATGCTAATTACATACTCTTCGTAACTCAGCTTAGTTTCCTCATTTCCTATTACTTTTCAAAACTGCAATATTAATTCAATGAGCATCTAAAGAAAAATGAGTATCAGCTTGAATGTTTGCTTCATTTAAAAAAAACCTGAAATGGATAAAATGAGTTTTAAATAAATTGACCAAAGGTAAAGTGAAAATAGTAAAAGTGTGATTTTGGTAAAGTAGTATGTTTTCCATAATATTTTAGGTAAAAATGCTGTTTCACCTTTAATGCAGACTCGCTCTGTGTTAAACATGTAGATATAATGCTATGTTCAATCAAAATTCTTTAGCATGTTTTGCACATCAATTTTAATTTCTATAACAATGGATAATATGATGTATCATGACATTTAAAGTAGATTTAAACTCTATTTTAAGATTTAAAATTTGAGTTTAAAATAGGGAGGAATGGAGGGAGGGAGGATTGAATCCATGCTTTATAATCTTCAGGCAATCTTTTTTTTTCTTAAATGCATAATTATTTTCTTCTGTCAATTTCAGTTCTTTAGAAAAACAAATGAATTGCTGTTTTTCAAGATCAAGATTGAGATTAGTGGGTAGTTGGTTTTATTTAAGCTGCTCCTGATCTGCAAAAATACTAATGGGTTTGTAACAGACAACTCAAGTCAATTTTATTTAGTTTTTTGTTAAAGGATTCCTTTCAAACGGCAACAAGTTTTCAACTCTCTCTCTTGTTTTCAAGGAGAGATATGCAGTGTGAGAAATTCAGAAAGTGAATAAATGAAAAATTACCTAAGTGAAAAGGGCAATATCAGTTTTCTAGTTCACTACAAGGTAGGTTCCAGTGGCAAAACTAGAATCAATAAGCATTGGCAGGAATGATCTCTCTGTTGAAATAGGACACTCAAATTTCATAAAAAATGTCAGTCATGTGAACAAGGGTTTACCTCATGTAAAGAGTTGTATGTAAATAGACTATTTGGTTAAAATAGATTTAAACAGCAAAAGCTGCTCCTAACAATAAATGTCTAATTTTTTAAATAGAGAAAGAAACAAAGGATTGCAAAAATAAAACTATACATTAAAGTATGTTTCAAAAGATAAGATTCCTCAACAGATTAGAATGTATGAAATAAAATGACAAAAATCTTATACTTGAAAGGTCTGATCTGTTCCATTTTATAGCAAGATTTACCTTTTTAAAGCTAAATATAGTAGAGCCATTTGAAACCCTGTTCACTGAATCCTCAACAACTTAAAAAATACTACTTAAAAATCCATAGACATGTCTTTAAAAGGTCTTATATGCTGTTTATAGCTGTCCAGGTTCATCTGTCACTATGCATAAGATTCAACTTTTAGCAGCTTTGTTGTTCAGTCTTAAGTCATGTCCGACTCTTCTCGACTCCATGGCCCTCCTGTCCTTCACTGTCTCCTGGAGTTTGCCCAAATTCATGTTCATTTTTAGTAGCATATCTAGACAAATACTTAAAGAATGACACTTCATAAGACAGGCAAAAACAAAATGCTGATTCCTTCTATTCCCAAACCGGGCAAAAAATGCATGCAACTTTTAATAAGTTTTCTCCAAACTCTTGGGGAAACAAGACTCAAGATTAAATTTGTAATCTATTTATAACCTATTTGATACACTTTTCTTGACAAACTGAATTTTGACTAATACTCCAGATACTAAAATTCTGCAAAATGAAAACAAAACTAGTACCATTCTATTTTTGAATAGAAATGTAAAGCAAAAAATTAGAAGGGGTCTGATTAAGTATCTTTTTGGACTAACACAAATATAAGTTTCCCATGAACTATCATTATATTTATTTATCATGTAATACATTCTCATTTTTGTTTCAATCATTCTTAAAGCTAAAACTTCTCATGTTCCAACTGGAGCTGGTAATCAGATTTATAATTTATAATTCTAGTCCCTTCCCTACCAAAAGGAAAAAAGTTGAACTGACCAAATTTATTTCTCTGATTACTGGAGGCAATTAAGGAGGAGATATTACTTATTAAGATTTGGCACAAGTACAAATTTGTACAGTGAATTCTAATTGTGATTGTTCTTTGTCCATTTTATTTCATATCATATTGTCATTGTGATTCTGTGTTTTGCCATAATTTGTCAGCTAACTGTTTTTCATTTTCATATAGTTCTAGATATTCTGTCCGTAGGTTCAGTAAGCAAAATAAGAAACCTCAATTTTGCTAACAGCACAAGTCACTATAAATATCTGAAATGATACAAACAGGAGTATATGAGGAACAATTCACTTAAAGCTATTACTTAAAGAGTAACTGAATTGCTATCTGTCATAAAGCAATAGATATTTTTATCTGTATATAAATACCTTTTTAAATGAGAAGTTCTCTTTGAATAACCTACTAGGATTTAAACTTATAATGAAGATGCTGCCTAGTATGTTTTAAATAATACTGTCCTGAAATTTTAAAAATGCCATTTGATTTAGGAATAACTGGCAAATTGAACAGTGGGATACATAAGAATTAAGCAGAATTGGGATAATTTTATACCACTGAAATATTTTGCCCTTGGACTGACCAGAAGTTTTCAAGAAATGAACTGCAAAAATGCTTCCCCAAAGCACATTAAATTGATAAACTTGGAACAAGTCTTTGTTTGTTTGTTTATGTTGTCTGGTGGAAAATGCAAATGGAATGCTTTGTTTTTATTTTTTCTGATAAGGGACTATTTTAAGATAGTGTGATATCAAGCATTTAAAAATATTTGCATTAATTGTTCAAGCTCCATTCA
>JANHFK010001833.1:47119-58743 GCA_036250565.1 Sibynophis collaris | reverse complement strand
GTTAGAAAAGAGGATTACCACCATCAATTTCCCCATCAGAAGGATTGTGGAGGTTTATTTTTATTTTTGTAATATATATTGTTTTTGTTTATAACTGTTTATACAACTTGTAAACTGTTTTGGGGGATACTATTACCCTGAAATATTAATACAAATTATTGTAATAAATAAAGATATCCTCCCTCATGTATAGAATCACTCTTTTAATTTTAAACAAACATTTCAATTCCTAAAAATTGAAGTATTAAAAATACTTCTAAACATATGCTCATTTTATTAGAGAACAAAGCTATCTCCATTAAACTGAATCTTATCCAATTATTAATCTGGTTTATATTGGAAAACCAATCTCCCCCCAAATACAACCAACTTACCTGAATTACTAAGTATTTTAAAAGTGCTTCTAAAAAATAGCTTGTTAGATCATCCTGTCCTTTATCTCCTGACTGTGGAGGGACAAGTGGAGTAATTTCTTCTACAGTCACTTGTGCTGTTCAATAATAAATATTAAGATCATTAAGTTGGCAAAAGCCTAAAATGGATTTCTATCAGCTTATATACATAATCACACAATCAAATTTATTTAGATACAGCATTAGAAGAATATTCAGTTGTACAATTTTGACAACTACGAATTGTAATTTTCAGTATATTATAAACCTGTAACATTTAAGGCCATCCTAGTTTTTCTCACATATGCAGATTATAAACATCAGAAATAGTATGCTTCATAATACATACTGAGGAACATAAAGGGAATGCCGTCCTGCTTGCTAGGCTTATTTGTTTTATTTAATAGTCTATTTAATTTAATGTTCTGTCTTTCTGTTCAAATAAGCACTTAATGTAGCTAAGAGTAATTAAAATACACAACACAGAGAGATTTGATGGGTAACTGTGGGATTGGACTAGAAAGGTCTTTGCCATAGTTTCAGCATTATCTATTCATGCTTTGGTTGTTTTTTTAAATATGTACTTCCATCCCTTCATTCCTGGAATCAATCAAAAATGTCAACACACACAGTTCCAACAAAAGGAGATATAAAATAGAAAAGATATATATAATCCTTTTAAGTCTCATATAAATGTAGTGATTTTGTTGTTAACCAAGCCAACCATATCATGTCTCCTGACATTGTTCCTAAAAACAAAAGGTCAGTACAGTCCCAGTACAATTTACAGCTTGAAAGCAATATGAAGGCTCTCTCTTCTGCACTTGACCAACTGACCTCTGAAATTCTGAGCATTTATAAGAAGGCATTTGCCCTCTGATATTAGTTCATGGTCAGGCTTACATCAAAACCAACTAGCAAACAAATAAAAACAAACTCTGCAGATCATGCAGCACAAATATGAGCCTGATATTTTGTATAAAATGATCCTGGCACTGTTGGCTAGTTGATATTTTGCATTAATTAAAGTTCACATGAAACACACAGAGATTCTTATTTTTTCTTAAAAGAATCAGAATACTGAGGTGGTTTTAGCCCTCACAAAGGACAGGAATACACTCCTTACTTTCTACATAATGACTGACATAGCACCAATTCTGAGGATGCAACAACATCATGAAAACTAGGAATTACATCTGAATTAATATGTTTGGGATTATACTAACCATCACAAATTTTTTTTTTTTGAAAATGCACATTTTATACTTACTTTCTTGTACATTTAGCACAGGGTTTATGAGATTATCTAGTGTCTGAGGACCATGTTCAGACTGTGGTGGCGGAAATCCAGGGATTAAACAAGAAAACATAAACAACTGTTCTTTACTACAATTATTTTGAAGTGCTTGCAACCATAAGAGGAATAGACGGACACCTTCACGACGAATCTTAAATAATGAAATAAAAAAAATTAAATTTCACATTTATTTAATGATAACTTTGAATACTTCACTTGTATTATTCCAGTGCTAAAATTAGAGATATTCCCAATATATTAAATAAGACATCTTGAATAAGAGTTTTAAAGTTCTGACCCAATGCAAGTAGTTGTCAATTTACTACCAGAATTGGGACCAGAATTTCCATTGCTAAGAGAGGCAGTTTTTTTAAGTGAGCATACAATTTTACAATCTTTTTTGCCATGACTGATTAGCGAATCACTGCAGTTGTTAAGTGAATCATACAATCATTTAGTGAATCTGACTTCCCCCATTGAGTTTGCTTGCCAGAAGTTAGCTGATAAGGTTGTAAATGGCAGTCACATGACCCAAGACACTGCAGCAATAAATACATGCCAGTTGCCATCATGTGATCATGTGACTATGGGAATGTTATGATAGTCCTAAGCATGAGGAATGGTAATAAGTCACTTTTTTTTCAGTGCTGCTGTAACTTGGAACAGTTGCTAAATGAAAGTTGTAAATCACAGATTGGCTATATTACAAAAATATCCACATCTCCAGTTCTTAGATTTTACACCTAAAACATTTTAAGCATACCTTTAAAGAATTTCCTGTGTGAAGTAATTTCTTTAAAATTAAGCCTGAAAAATAGAAAACAGTACAGTTAATATTCATCCCTTTACAGGTAAGATAAACTGTGAGAGTTGTCGGTCAGACTTGATAAAGTCTTTTTAACAAGTCCTTGGCAATCTCTAGATTACTTTTGGTGAGCTTAATTCCAACTGGTAATAGGCTATATACCAGAAGTAACAAAAGATCACCTTTTTACCCATTGAATCATTTTATGACTCTATTTTCCAAACAAACACAATATACACAACAGTATATTCTTGACAGTTTAAAGTACAACTTCTGTGAATGGAAAAATGCAGCATTGATGGATTTTGTGTGGTTATTACAAAGAGCATTACATGATTATAACAACAGCAGGCGATTCATTCTTTATAAAACATTCATCAGATTGCAATTTGAATTAAATTCATAAACATAAACAATATAAAAACCATATATAAATAACCGTTCATACAGAATCTTTCTTATAGAGAGAATATTTGTAGCTCAGGGTTGAACTCTAGGGTCCTTGGTGCTCTCTGAGCTTGTTTCTTCTCTTGCAGATGCTTCATTATCAAATTAGGTAACATGAGCCATGGTGGCGCAGTAGTTAGAGTGTAGTACTGCAGGTGCAGGCTACTTCTGCTGACTCAAATTTGGCAGTTCAAATCTCACCAGACTCAAGGTCGACTCAGCCTTCCATCCTTCCAAGGTGGGTAAAAGGAGGACCCAAATTGTAAACCGCTTAGAGAGGGCTGTAAAGCACTGTAAAGTGGTATATAAGTCTAAGTGCTATTGCTATTGTTAACATTATCAGTGCACTGGTAATGAAACAACTGCAAGAAAAAAACCAAGCTCAGAGAACACCAAGGAAGGACCCCACAGAATCTTTCTTAACCTATTTCAATTAGTTACAAAAGGCATTCCTATGAACTCTTATCAAGAACAGGTAGGTAACTTATGGCCTTCTAGCTATTGCTACATGTAGCTTCCCTAATCTAGGTTTGCAGTTCATAATCCCTGGAGGGCCACAGGCTCCCATTATTTGCTCTAAGGCAATGTCTTCTAAATTTACATTACTCCTATTATTTTCCTCATGCATATTGCACACACTATTGATTAATATATGTCTAGCATTCCAATCACATTAATAAATACAATCATTTCAATAAATCATGTGAGATTTATTAATTCAGAACATTTGTTCTGAAATCTCTCTAGTTCTTACAACTGCCAATCTTTTTCCTGCCAAGACGATGGTATAGTCAAGTTTTTAAACTACACTGACATTAAATTCAAAATAGGAGCCAAAGACCAAAAAATTATTACTAGGCAAGTCCTGACTCAAAGGCAAATACATACCAATACTGTGAAATTGCCATCTCTGATGAATTCTTTCTGGAAGAAGTTGTAAAATTTTCTACAAATCAGAATGAAAATAAATCATGACACAATAACTAGGAATGGAAACAAATAGCCGATGTAATAAAATTAAGTAAAATCAATTAAATAAAGTAATAAACTGTTTGCATCTAAAACACTAATTGAAAACCATAGTTTGCGTGTTTATTATTTCCGTTAAAACATTTACTGTATGTTCTGCTTTTCATTGTAGAAATCTATTTCTAGATTCTATTAAGCTTTTTTACTTGAGTAAGTTTTTGCATTCCAGTATTCAACATCAGAATAGCTTGCAAAAACTAATAATGCCATTTCACAAACTAAAAAATACAGATTTTGAAATAACAAAAACATTATTCTTGTGAATGATCAGATTTATAGGTTTATTCATAGGAAACATTAAATTGCTATGGTTATTGTGCTCTTGTCCCATGCTTAGTCATAATGTATTAATTCTTTTCAGCTCTTTTAATTAGCCATGACATAGATAATTAACTTTGCGATATAGGCGTATGAAGGCAATATGGATATTAACACACAAATGATATAACATGTTGTGCAAATACATCCACTGTAGCTGCCTACTTTCAGGCTTCAAACTCTGACAATCTACAACAAGTATTTATGACTGCCTTGGGGATAAAGCAAACTGACAATCCAGACTAGTATGAGTTAAGTTTTCTTTTGTAAAAAATCTGAATAATTTCTTATGTTGAAAGCAAAAATTATTACTCAATATTTATTATTTAACTCAAATTATTTGAAAATTCCACTTTTTCAAGCAAGCTGCAAGCAGGGAAAGAAATTATATGCTATCTACTGTTATTGAGAATATAAAATTCTATGAATGATATACACACTATTATTGTAATACAAAGAAACTTATGAATAGAAGAGATAGGATGTGCTTTGCAAATATCCACATTTTTAATAAAGTACTTAGTACTTTCACTTGTGTTCAAATTTGAAGATAATGCCATTAGCAGTAAATCAGAAATATTTTTGAATACACAAGTTTCTGCTTTACCTAAAACAACAGTCTAGAGTAGACTATGTCCCACTCTCTACAAACCCCTCTTTTTTGGCATTTGAGTTCTGCTAATTAAAACTTAAAGTGTAAAACGCATGGAGTTATTAGAGAGTAATTTCTGGGTTTTTACAAGTTAAGAAAATATATCACAAGTTCACCAAAATAAATTATGTTCATGGTACAGTGGAAGTAGTTCTATATCCATACCTCAAAAATAAAAAGTATAGCATCTAGTTCTTCCCTTTGAGATTTGTGACCTAGACAGAAGAGAAAAGGGTAGGTTACGGCAACTGAAGGTTAAATGATGAAAATAAGCGTAGTACTATGACACAATGAATTCCATTCAGAAAAATATTTTTCTTACAATATACTGTGTAAGATTTATGTCAGCTATCTAGATGAAAAGGTGGAACAGCAAGACCTGATCCATATCAACCTTTTCATCCTCTCCTATAAAAATAGGGTTCTGGTGTTTGCTGCTCTACCCACTACCTCATAGGTAAAATGAGAAAGCAAGAATCTCCACAAATGGATAAAAAAATACCTGCCATTTTACCATTTGTAATCAAGTTTCAGTTTATACAATTCCATACCCATTGACAAACTTTGACTAGGCTTTTAAATAAGAAGTACAAACTCTTGATTGCCACCCATCTGCTTTAATATTCTTTTTTCTCAATGTTGTTGATATAAGAATTTTTAATGACAGATCAACAAGTTCATACAGAGAGTGCTCAACTTATAACCATTCATTCAGTGACCATTCAAAGTTACAATGGCACTGAAAAAAGTTACTTACAACCAGTGCTCACATTTACAACCATCTCAGCATCCCCCAAGGTCATGTAATCAAAAATTCAGGTGCAACTGGCATGTATTTATAATGGTTGCAGCATCCTGAGGTCATGCAATTGCCATTTGTGACCTTCCCAACCTGCTTCTAACAAACGAAGTCAATGAGAGAAGTCAGATTTGCTTAGTGGCTGCATAATTCACTTAACAACTGCAGTGATTTGCTTAACAACAAAGCAAAAAAGTCATAAAATAGGGCGCAACTCAACTGTGGACATAAGTCGAGGACTACCTGTATTGAAATAAAACTGACATGAAAGTGAAGCCAGTTTAAAAATAAACGTTTGTTTGTCTGAACAATTGGAACTCTAAACAAGTAAATTGAAGTCATACTGATATTCACAAATCATTGAAGAGTTTTTTAAAAATCAAATTATCAGGTTTTAATTAGTGAATGTATATTGGCAGGGTATTTGTTAGATTTATATGCTGCTTTCTTTTCAGAAGTTCAAGGTTAAAAGGATAAAGCATAATGTATACTATCCTAAGATGTACAAAATAAAACCAACTAATCAGAACACAGTACTCTTATTTTTCCTTATATCAACAAAATCAATATGAGGTAGGCTGAGCTAATAGTATGTTAATAGTTAATAATCATCCATTAGATTTTCATGACTGAGCACAAACCTGAACCTGGCCATCATGATACCAATCCAACACTTATATAACATTGGTTTATATCATAAGTGATGTTTTACTAATATGTATTAATACAGCCATAAAGTAGTGCCTTATTAATGTGTATCAATAGGATTAATCATAATAGTAAATAGTTGTAAACTGAAAGATTTTGGTAAATCTTTTCAATAAATTCTGTTTATACAAAAAATTATACATTTCAAAAACTAAGACTACAAACGGAAGTTATATATTTAACTTTTGTTCTTACCTTTCTGTTTCAGACTTATTTCAATAGTCACAAAATTTTCAAAAAACACGTAATATATGTGTGAAAAATGTAATTCAAAAAACTGCTTAAGGTCAATAGATTCTGAATTCTCTGCAAAATAAGTAGGACATAATGTTAATGTATATAATGTTTTAAAGCAACTAATCAATGTTGAACGCATAAACTTTTTACAAATAGAAATCATCAAATCTATAAAAGTGCTATCGTGTATTTTAACAGTATATAAAACAAGGCTTTCATAAGACAACAGGAATTTTTCCCAATTTAATTTAATTAAATTAATTTAAATTAATCCTGTAATTTATTAGGGAAAATATGCAAACATAGTTTTATCTCTTACGAATAAGCTAATACATGCTGTATCAGATTTCAGATGTTAGCAATCGTAAGCTCAGTGCTGATAGGCTATCACACATGTTCTCACCACTCTAATATGTTATTGTGTATAAGCCAGGTAATTATTTAATAGATAAAACAGCAACACACTACGGTCCTATTAATTTAGGAGGCACTAGGCAAAACAACTTTAAATATCAAGTTCCCTTGTTTTGCAAAACCTGCAATATAATTGAGGTGCAAGTTTTGACTGGCTGAAGATTTCATTTGCCCTTTGATGACATATAGGAGAGTATTCTTGATAAAACAGGCACAGCTAAAACAAGCTAAATTTGTTTTACTTTAATTTCCCTTTCTGTCACATTATGGGAGCAAATTTTCAGGGACCTATTTATTTCTGACTGAAAATATGATTAATAAATTAAACTAATTTCCTACCATACAAATAAACATAACTACAGAGGAGATCAATTTATAATATAATCATGATACAATATATTTTTCCTAAGATTTGATGTTGGATGTTAAGATACCATCAACTTCTTTGGCCTAAAATACAGTCATTAAAATTTCTTAAAGTTTGAAGACTCAATCACAGTTATATGAACTAACACTGAGCCTAGGATCAATATGAAGGAGCTCAAGAGTGTCCTTCCACTAAGGTAAATCAGGACTATTTATTTATTTTACAATATTTATTTTCTTTTGAAATCTAGTGAACCCCAGGCATGGCACATGAAGTTGAATTTTATCTATTTTTCCAAACCAAAGAAATATTGGCAAAACTATTTAAAGGGGCTTTAGGACTCTTATTTGTTTGTAGGTCAACCGGATTACTCTTCTGGACCAAATCGCACCCACTTTTATTGTGTTTGAAAATGGGCAGGATCCGGCCAGAGCTGGATAGGAAGAAGAAAGTTAAAAATATCCTATATATCCCTATAGGGCACTTGGGTAGCAGCTCAAAATTTGCTATTTCCTCTGTTCTAAGCTCTCCTGCCGCCTTTTACTTGGTGATATTACCAAAAACAGAGCCTGATTGAAAAAAGCATCCAAAATCTATGGTTTGTATGCTATCATTAGTTATGGCAGTTTATGTTAAAAGCAAAGATAAAAGTAGATTTAATTGAGAAAATAGAATCTGTAAGGAGAAATAAGAAAGAGATAGAGCAACATGACTACAAAATAATAGGTTGAGACTTACATTAAAGGACTAGGGGGAGAATAACAAGATCTCTTACTGCACTTATAAACAGCCTTTGTTTATATTCAGAAGGCTTGCTTGTGTACACATAAAGGTTTCTGAAAGCCTTCACCTTCACTGTTAGCATTAGATGTAGCTGAACCTAGATTCAATGTAATCGGAGTTTCCTGTTGCTAAAATTTATTTTCTTATGATGCAAGATAACAATATGCCCCAACATCAAGAGACAGAACATTTTCTATGACAAAAATTTGGCTAAATTTTGACTCACAGTAGGGAGGTTATATTAATACTATCTTTGCTAATATTAAAAAGATGACAATATTGTTTGGCAGGACTGTCTTAAATAGTTTTATTTCAATCTCTACATGCTTTAAAATATATGTTTGCTATATTAACCTGATTGTTTTTAAAGTGGTACCCATGAGCACATAATTGTACCCATGACACACACACACACACACACACACATACATACATACAGGTAGTCCTCATTTAGCGACCACAATTAGTACTGGCAACTTTACTAGTAATCAAAGTGGTCACTAAGAGAAAACATAACTAACTTATGATCTTATTTCAAATATCTTGCTTTACAGATCTGTAAAAGTCATAACTGCAAGGACTGGTAGTAAAGTTACATTCTCTTCAGCAACTAAGAATGGCTTCTAAGCGAGGCAATTACTGAATGAGGACTACCTATATATTGAAACTTGATGGCCAGAGTATTGAAGATTTTGTTAAAAATAAGAAACAGGAGAAGCTTCAACATGATGTCTATTTGATTTAAAATTTCAAGACTTAGAGCAGTGATGGTGAACATATGGCATGCATGCCATGACCTGTTGCTCTTCTGAGTTTACACAGGCCAGTAGTCTTCGTGCGCATGCATGCACACTAGAAACTGGAAGACCGGTGTGCACTCAGCTTCCCGTGCATGCATGTGCGCCTGGAAATACTCTTTCGGTTTCTGGCACTCAGTGCCGAAAAGGTTTGCCAACACTTACTTAAAAGGAATGCCTTATTCCATATGTCTATTCCTTAAGACAATGTACTGAGGCACTTCAAATGGTAATCTGAAGAATTGGTATGGAAAGCAAAGCTTGTCCATTAGTGGCTCTGCTTTGTGATCACTTTCCTAAAAGAAATACATCTAATGTTCATGTTATAGGGATCTTATATTGCTAATTGCTATATTCTTTTTGTGTTTGATTTTTATAAATAATACATATTATTAAATGACTAACATAATAAATAAGATTGCATATTAAAATTAATACAGCAATTTGGCTTATCTGAATGGTATACTTTATAAATAAAATTTGCCCTAGGGAATGCCTTTGTTAAACATATTTCCTCTTATTTAATTATTTATACAATGTAAACCACACACACACACACACACACACACACACACTGAATGGCTGTAGTTGTTTACAATGTACAACAAAAGCATAACTAATATTTATTCAAAAATATGTATAAGTAACAATAGATATATAATGCAAAATATAAATAATGGCATTAAAAGTCATGAGAAATAAGTATGGTATATATCCATTCCTAAACTGTAGTAAGATCCCATTTCCCTTAACTATGGTGCTAATTTATCCACATAATAAAGGTGCTAACATGGAGAAAACTGAATTAGTTATTGACCTCAAAAACATACATATTTCTACATGTATTATTTTAACTATATTCATTTTAAGTGGAATCTGCAGAAATACATCTTAAAGTTAATAGGAAATTCAATAAACAATTTATGTCATTCAAACACTAATGCCTATCAAGTCATAGAATGCAATGCTATTGCAAGTAAAGGTTATACTTTTACCATCAAATCTAAAAGCCAAACCATTTCAGGTTGTATGATATGTAAGTTTAATTGGACTGACAAAACTACATTTAGACAGGCCTATTCTTTATCTGACTGTTTTATTGCTTGAAACAATTGTCATGAGAGATTGAACAATCTACTGGTACTTTAAGGAAAGTTTTCAACAAAATATATTAATTGTCTTGGCAATGACATTCATGTAATTACAGGAAATGTTATACTTCAATAGCAGATCATATGCTTTGTGTTCCAAAAATTCTAACACCAGCTACTGGAATCTCCAGATAACGTTGGCAAACACTTTATCTGAAAACTTATCTGAAGCATTAATTACTTGTTGTAACAACAATCATAGGTTTTATGAGGCAACTTGCTCCTATTCCTTATCTATTAAGAATAATTATAGTGTATAAATCCTTATGATAAGACAAAGTCACAATACTCCTCCCCCCCCCCCCAATTCTATGATTCTGTAAATAGAAGAATCAAGATTAAGTAGATTCCATGTCACTGAAGCCAAAGTTTTAGTAAATGTATTTGTCTCTAAAATGTCAAAATATTCTTGTCTGATCCAACAGCATAACACAGCAGCCTCTCTGGAAATTGTCAGAGACCAGAAAAACAGTAAACTGTTCATTAAATGGAACAGCAAAGAGAAACAAAGACACACAAATTTCAGTATAAGGGACTGCCCAGGTGGTCACTTCATGCAACTACACAAAAGCCAAACAATTCAGATCAAACAGTATCTTTCTCTTTTAGATGTCTGAAGCATCACAAAGCAGGGCAGCCTTTCCTGCAATCTAGACAACAGGTGCTAGAAGTTGCATAGCAGTACACTAGTTTCCCAAACCAGGACCTTCTGCACAGGACCTTCCTACATTAACCACAGCAATGAAAGCTCCTAAATCCAGTTAAGGAAAGCACACTCTACCATGTTGGAAAGTCGAATTAAAATACCGTGGCGACAGGAACAGCAGGGAATCTACCTCATCTCGACATACCTATAAACAGAGAGTAAACAAGGGGCCTAACGCTTGCAAAACCAACCAACCAACCAACCAAAAACCTCCGGATTATTTCAGCTCATCATTTCAGGTATCTCTTCCCTGTGCCTTTGACCTCCCCATATTGCCCCCAGTTGTCATGCCAATAAAGCTTTGGGGCTTCTTGGGGCTCATCTGGGGGGGAGAAGAAAAAGCACCTGTTTTTCCACATCCCAATGCACTGCTGACACCTGGTCAGGTGAACTAATTCTCCTCAAAAAGAAGTGAAACGCTGTATAGAGGGAAAGAGCTCCCTGCGCAAAAGAGGATCCCATCCATCCCTCGGGCTACACAACCTGGTCCGAAGAGGGAGAGAGCAGCCCCTGTGTCTTGCACCTCAGCCCTTAAGGCCGCTTCCCCCCCCCCGCCCCCCTTCCTTGCTCACCGATAACCACGCGCAGATGCTTCAGCCGGGTTAGTGGGTCCTTGCGGGTATCCAGCACCTTCTGGGTGGATTTCCGCACATCGCCGTGCGGTTTCTTGGAGAACATCCCGACTGCCGAGCGCTCGGGGACGGGTCGTCGCGGTTCCTGGT
>JANHFK010001831.1:133801-150666 GCA_036250565.1 Sibynophis collaris | reverse complement strand
TCAACTCCCACAATTTCCCAGCCGGCTAGGGAATTCTGGGAGTTGAAGTCCTCCAGGCTTAAGAGTTGCAAAGGTTGGAGATCCCTGCTATGGAGTACAAAGCTCCTGGGATCTTGTAATCCGTAACAGATGCCCTTGGGAGAAAAGTTGGTAAAAGCTACTTGCACCCTTCTGTGCTGGCTTCCACTTCAAACTTTTTGCTTGTGGGAAGCTGGCAGGGAAGATTGCAAATGGCGATCATGTGATCCTAGTACGCTGCAACCATTTTACTGCAAGCCGGTTGCCAAATCATGATCGCAATTGTGGAGGTGTTACAATGACTGGGTTGAGAACCTGTCGTAAGAGTAATTCTTTTGGTGCTGTAACAGTTGCTGTATTAGTTCATGTGTGAATTCCACAGCACGTGTTATTTTCGCAGAATTTACTCCACTACTGTTTTCATGGAAGGCAATAATAATTATTTCTACACAAGGGGAAAAAAAAGACTGAGCCGGTCTTTTTAGTTAATAGTTAATAGACTGAAAAACAGGAAGTGATGATAGGTGCTGTGACTTTAAACCTTCTAATTAAATAGAACTATCCCATTTTCCACTGCTATACCTGGAGTAGAAGATTTCTGATGTTGCCAAGATGCAAACATCAGCATTCTTAACTGCTGGCCATGTTGGTAGGGTATGCGGAGAATTGTTTAGAAATTTCTGAAGAGCCATCTCATTAAATTTCTACCAAAAACACCTTCCAAATATTTATAAACAGTAAAATGTTTTTCTATATTTTCTATTCAAACTGAGTATCAGAAAAATGTTAAACAAGAAGGCAAAGCATACATTGTGGTGATGTTCACGTTTCATGAACTGGAACCCAGTACCAGATAGTGCTGTCATGCTTTAAAAAATAATTCAGAAGAGATGTTTTGAAAGACAAGTTCACCTTCTTAAAATGCTTGCATCCTTTCCAAAGCTTCTTTAAAATTTTGAGCTGACTCAATACCACAGTTACATCTTTGTTTCTACCGAGGTTTGCTATCTATATAAAAATGTAATTTTATAAGGCAAGATTGGCCTTCAGGCACATTTTTCTTTGGGTACTTATTAGAACTTACATAAATGGCAGTTAACAGCCTTCAGTCTTCCCAGTGTTTGGATTTCAGTTCCCAAATTCCCCAACCAATAGGGCAGAAAGCCCATGCAGTATAGTATCCTATATTCCCTATGCCCCCCACCTTGAACTCCTGATTAAAAGATACGATACAAACTAAATAAATAAATACTGGAGGCACACAGATTAAGGAATAGTGAGCTGGAGAACATGATTAATGTGTAAAAAGTATCTCAATTCTCTCATGGGGAGTGGAGGAACAACCACCAGAGAAACAGTAAATGAATAATATGACTTGTTTCTGTTTACCATCTATTAATAAATTGGTTCTGTATTACCAGGCTGCTGCCACATAGTGTTACTGAACTATCTATTAAAATATAGAATAAACAATGAAACTGAAAAATAAGCTTTATCAGAGGCAATGTTAAAAATAGAAAATGAAGCTTTATTAAAGAAAATTTCTGTTTCGTGCCGATTCAAAACTCTGTGTTACAGCTTGTCAATTTCAGTGGCAAAGACATTGTCATCCTGAATTTTCAGACTGGTTCAGCTTCTTGAGCTCACATCAAGCCATGTAAATTTCTGTCACAAATTTTCCACTTACCCTATATAGGAAGGGAAACATATTATTAGCAGCGTATTCAATATCATTTACCAAAATTGTTCCTAAACATTATGTTATAACAATCTATGCAGTAGCACAAAACACCAATGAACAGAATAAAGCATACAGTACTTAAAATATATTTCTAACTCTGAAATACTGTTACAGAAGTTAGGAATTTTAAACATCACTTATGCTATTTCATAATCTCCCTTTGAGGATCTTTTATTAAACTTAGATTGGCCTTCATGTGAAATCACCTTGTTCATAACATCTAGTAGGATTGCTGGATAAGGCAAAGACTAAACTACCAGTACAGTATGGATTAGATTAGATTGCATAGAGTTTTAACAAAACCAGATGTTTTTTATACAGACATCCAGATTCACACACTGTGTTGCTTAAAACAATGCAAAAGGACTGAATAATTTATGTCACTTTAATAGAGTGTCAGAATAGTTGGCAGCCCAAATATACTTTAATATATTACCTCTATGACTATACCATTATAAAGTCTTAAGCAGTTATGTCGGCAATCCTATAACAGCATTTGATTATATTTTGAAGGTGTGCATGGAGACACTATAATGGATTTAAAATATAATCAGTGTCCTATCTGTTTTACTACAATACAAATCTTATCATCCAGAAATGAAACAAAGATATTTTTATAAAGAAAACCAAAACCAAAAAACATCACAAGAGTACTATGCTAAGAACTGCCGGCATGAGAAAGTGTAAATGAAGTCTATATCTGTGAGCTGTGAACAAAAGAATTTTTTTCTTAAAAAAAAAGACATAAGAATGTTTTGCATATCTTTTAGAGAACAGAAACCTTTGTTCATGTCTTCTGGTTGCCATCATCTTCATTTGAACGGCACCTATAACACAAAGAATAAGTAAACAAGCAACTTTGTTTTTTCTTAGGAAAGTTTAAAATTTTTGTAGCCATAAGTGGGGGAGGGGGGAAGGTTGTAGCTGCTACTGGAATTGTCATGACAACTGTCTTTTATTATTTGGAAGCAGGGACACGAACAAATGGTGAAGATCATCACATTTTACGACATGTGTCATATTGCCACATTGCGCAAGGGAGGCTGATAGCACTGTCAAAACAGCATGCCCCTTTACTGTGTGTGCAAAAGACTATCAAGTAATATATATCTTCCTTTCAGTGAAGTTGCTTTCTGTTTCCTGCACAAACAAGAAACATTTTAAATAAGTTCACAATCACATTTACTATTTTTTAAGTAACAGAAAGACAGCGTGGACGTTCAAAATAGACAATATTATCAACTACTGTCGTAGTTTGTTATTCCATTATAGTAGGGAACAGCTCCTAGGAAGCATCCCATTAGCTTTGGCTGCACTAAATATGACTTCGTTTTAAGTACATGCCTTTATGGATTTTTAAAATCCTTATAAACTTCAGAATATTATAAAGCATCTAAGTTTTAGCTAGGCAACATACACGAATCATCTGTTGTATGAACTGCTTTTAATAAAAAATATTGGGCCGGCAAACGATTCAGTTGGGTATCTTCATGATGAACAAACTATTTTTAAAGTTGTTGCTAAATGTTTATCTACACATGCTGTCAGAAATAACCTTGTTAGGAAGGTGAAGATGGTGTCTCAGCAAACCAGACCCCCTGGAGTAGGCGTTGAGTGGCCTGTGACTTGCTTTCCTTTGTCTCTCTCAGCACCATCAAAAAGGAAAAGTAAGAAAAACAGCACAAACATTAGTTAAAACCTGCATCTAATTCAATAACCTACAGGAATAAATTTCTTAACAATGAAAGCAGACAATATCTGCAGGGGGCTTGGGACAATATTTAAATTGAATTGTCAATAATTAATAGTCTAAAAGTTCAGGGGATCACATCTTTTAGTAATGATTTTAATTAAAGGACTATTAAAAAGGAAAGTTCTTCTTACGGTTTACCTGAGTCGGCAACGCCGGAGACAAAAATCTTTTAAAAAGGGCTACCAATGCCTTGTTCACAAAAGACTTTATTATCTAATGATGCATACCGAAAACATACAGAAATCTGCATGGTCCACTTTACATGCAGCAGAACAATCTTCACTTTACAATAAGTGAATGTCAACTATTTTATGCAAGAGACAACACTTTAAAGTCACATTTCTTAAAGTTTCATTTACAAAAGAAATAAAAGGTAAAGAAGCAATTACCGCTTTTAAAAAGCAGCTGCTTTGTTCAAGAGTGGAAGGTTTATGCCTGTATTGAAAGACAACATGATCACAAATAATGAAAACAATGAACAAATGAAAACACCTTTAGCATAAAGCAGTACATTTTCAAATGACATACAAATAGCTTAAAAAATTGTGGTGCTTTCTATCTGGCCAAGAGGAGATAAGGACTTTTGGAACCAGAGCTTAGCATTTGTTGTTAGTAAATGAAAATGACTTAAGTACTGGTTTTATGCCATCGTGAACTGTATTTAACAAAAGGTATAAAGTCTATGTAGCAAGTTGATATTTTTAAAAAAGTAATATAAACAGTACACTGAAGGCGCTCTCTCCATCAAGTGCACACTCCTCCACTTTTTTTCTTTGAATGTGATGATCAAACACAAGCTGGAATTATGCCACAGTTGTAATGCCAGAAAGTAATATATATATTTATATATATATTTATATATAGGTATATCTCCTTTATAAAACATGCAGGGAATTCTGCTACAGAGTGACCGATTCTCGTTTGTCAGTTGATCCAGTACAATTAACATCTTAAACACCAGTGATGTTGATGGTTTAGCTTACCTTCAGTGTACTGAAAGTTGTACGCAACCTGCTTTAAAAGAGGAGACCATCCCTGTGGGCAGGCTCAAGAAGGAACAGACCCCCTTCGGCACTGACTACACCAAGGGCATGCTGCTGTGGCCTGCACGCACACACCTAGGAAAATGTAATATAAACAGCATTTATGCTGGCCATTTTTCAGAGACAAAAATGAAGCCAAATTTGCTAAAAACCAAAATCAACCACCCAGTCTTACTGATATTTCATCACAGATTTTTTTTTATATATATATATAGAGAGTTCATGTGCGCATGTGTGTATGTATTATTTGAGAGGAACTGCAACCATATATTTTAGCACTGTACTCCTGTGCAGTCTTGGCAATTAAAATAATTCTACAGTGAAAAAATCTTTACATGAGACAAACAGATTTACTCTAACATTTCTAAAAGAAATAATCCACCTTTGTGTTAATTGAAATATATCATTCTTCCTCAATTTTGCAGGGGAATTATTTATATGTTATATGTACATTTATAAATTGCAGTGAAACTTCATCAGTCTTTGTATATTAACTATTCAAACCCTTTGAATATCTTCACTGGATTTAAATTTTCTCCTGGATGAAGGCATGCTGTAGGGCCTGGTTGATACTAATCCGTTTAGCTGGGTCTAACATGAGGATCTGGTCCAACAAGTCCTTCAACTGGTGAACCTTTTTGCGCTGATCTTCGGGGAGGCGTTGGCACCCAATTAAATCTGCAAGCAGGTCCTTTGTTGGATTAATGGTGCTCATCACAGTCACTTTTTCCTACCAAGACAAGGGCATTCAGCATTTATTTTCAAGATAAGAGTAAAATTACTAAGAATATGAAATGGCCAGTCCAGTTAAGAGATTACACATTATGCAATTGAAATTTGGCCTTCTTTCAAAGCACTTTCCCCAAATAATAACTGTACCATGGCCCTAGTGTTATCAATTGGAAGAACAGGAAGGGGAAAACAAAACTTCCACAGTATTGTAACTACAGGTAGTTCTCAACTTACAACAGTTTGTCTAGTGACTATTCGAAATTACAAGACTTTAATGCATCTTTTTTTTCTTGGATCTTAATGCTTTCAGAGTCTTAAGTGCAGCGCTGGACCTTCAGGAATGGAACCGTAATTCAACATAACGTATGTTTCTTTGTAGCCTAGAGTCATAGCTACCTGTTTCCCATAATGTCTGGGTTAAAAAACCTAGATTTTTAAGAATAATAACATGAAGAGACAGAAGGATCTTTTATAAATAAATGCAACCAAACCAAACAAATGTTTTGGTCAGCTCAGGTTTACCCTCCCCATAACATACACACACCCAGTATATTTTGAATTCTTTACTATACCTCATTCTTATTTGTGGAAGATTCTTATACGTCATAACACCTTCATGCAAAATTTTAATTAAGGATGCCACAGAAAGCAATCTTGATTATTCTATTACTTACCCTTTCTGTTACTTTATCTACCTCTATGTACATAAAGTTGAGGTTTTGATCGAAGTGCTGATCTTTGAACACTCCTTTTCGGATCATCTAGAAAAAAACAGCATTAAAAATGTTAAAAGTACGGCTTTTAAGTGTTTATCCTAAAAAAAAGTAAACCCATTTATTTCAATGGCTGGTGAATACAAAAATGAACTTTGATACGTTTTCTTAAAATGAAAAAAAAATATTTCAGTCATTCTGTCATACACTATAAGTTTAACTCCAGAAAACTGAAACAAGTCTAGCCCACCCTTCCATAAAGTATTGGATATTTCAAGGGGAGGGGGGGGGGGAGACACACCTCGTGTTGTTGATTTTTATAAGGATTTTATTTCTTTACCTTGTTTGGCATCTTTCCTTTGAGGTCCATAGCAAGTTTCAACATATGATTATTGGTTTTCCCAGCAAATAATATTTTCCCAGTGTAAAGTTCATACAATGTACAGCCTACAGACCACATATCTATACCGTAGTCATAGATTTTGCCTATAACTGAAGGAGAACAATTTTAGATTATAGGTCATATTAAACTGCGATAAATATAAATACTTTTTCTAAAATCAGCCTGGCAGAAAAGAGAATGAATTATAATGTCTGGAGTATTTCTGTATGTCATCAACTATGCTACTAACTGTAATTTTCCTCTTGTTTCTTCCTTATTTTTTCATTTACCGATGGAAATACTAGCTGTCTTCTGTAAAATCTTAAATGGTACATGAAGAGAGATTGGGTAAAATAGTACTGCATAATGTAGCAAAGTTTGAGTCACATTATACTGTTTAAAATGTGCATCTCTGACTTCCATTCAATCGGAAAAAGCAGGATGAGTAAGAATAAGTTAACACACGTGCAAAATTCCATGTTAAATTCTTCATTTGTCAGGTAGATACTCGGATGATGCAGGGGCTTCTCCAGTGAACAGAAGGAAGGACCAAAAAGGATAGATGAACCAAGTTGTGAGGAGAGAATCAACCAAGAGGAAAAAAAGATTAGGAAGAACAAACTAAGGATCTTAGAAAAAGGCAAAAGTGGTGGCATAGTTCTCAACAAGGAAAAAAAAGGAGGACTTAAAAGAAATTATAGAAGTTAAACCCACAAACCATGAGATTTTTTAAGTGGCCCCTACCTTCCATTCAGCTGTAATCTAAACTTCATATTCCAATTTCTATAGACATTTTCATTTTAATTAAGGATTATACATATTTGATATCACACCAAAGAATGATGTCAATCATAAAACTCTAATAAAGTTAAATTAATGTTTATTAATAATTTTAACCTAAATTCAAAGAAGATTAACTTACTAATTTCAGGAGCACGGTAAAATCGACTAACAAGATACGGTGTGATATCATTGTCAGCAACATGTGAAGCTGATCCAAAGTCACAAAGCTTTAAAATGGTTTTGGATTCATTCACCTAAAAGAAGCAAAAATAATAATTATGGATAAAAGTAATAAGTGGCACTACTATATGTCTGTGTGCACGCACACACACACTTTCAATAGAAATCCCTCTTTTTTGTTAATTTATTATATACACAAACATACACACACACACACGCAAATCATTACACTTAAATGATCTGGTATAGGCTATTAAGAAACAGAATAATGGGCACAATAACCCCGCCGTCTATAATCCAGGTGGTTACTTTCATATTTTAAGCAAAAATGTCAATATTGAGAAACTGACTATGTTGCAATGTAATGATCTTACTTGTGAATGTGCTACATTTCCTATTAAAGAGGAGTTTGTAGCAACATTGTCGAAAACAACTGGAATTTATATACTTGTTAATTCAATAAAAAAAATGAAGTCACAATAATCCAAACCATAAACCTTTCACATTTTCCCATTTTGATATACAATGGGCAAAATACTCTTCTACATATCATCTGAACAATGTTTTGCACTTTCAATAGAAATCCCTCTTTTTTACCTGCCAGGGTAATCCCTAGATTATGTTGAGACCACAAAAAAATAAAATAAAAAATGCAATGACAGTATGGCAATCAGAGCAACTGATATGGCAATTCAGCTGTAATGTTAGAGATGATGGAGGAAGAACCATCATACTAAACATTTTAAATAACTTTTGTAGAATAGTAAATAGGTTTAGACCAACTGTCAATTGTAATGTATCTTTTATTGTATTAAAATATTCTATCTCTTTAGATATTTTGCAGGATAAAGATTTTTCATTCTAATAGAAGCTGAAAATTAACATAAATAATACAACACTTTTGTCTCTTTCAAAGAAACTGCTATAGAACTATAACTGAGATTACCTACCAAAATGTTATCTGGTTTGATATCAGCATGTAATATGTTGCATCTTTTCAGAAGTTTCAAAGCCAGGAATAACTGCTGACTATAGGACCGCACAGCCTTTATATGGAGACCAACATCTTTTCCATATTTCTTTAGAACTTCTCGTAAATTCATACTAAATTGAGAACCAAGAGGTGGAAAGAGGAATTAGTACTTGTTAAAATTATAATATAGTGGATTTATAAATATTTTGCATGAACAGAAAAACACTTCTGATTGCTCAAGGTGTTTCTTTGAATTACTTTCCTTCTTATGAGATAGAAAGCCACACTGGAAATATCTTCCTTTATTTTCTGATAAAATGGTAACAAAGTAAGAATGTGGTTATGAAACATTTGCTAATAAGATAAAATAGATAAGAAGAGTGCTAATATATTGCTATTGATTCCTTACTTCATAAAACGATTTTTAAAATCTATTTAATCGAAAGACCTATATATTATTATAACATTTCAATTCCTGCAAACTGTATAGTAGAGATTCGAATGAATGGTTAAGACAGACCTCCAAAGGCTATTTGGTTCCAAAGTTATGATTTCTGCCCCTACAACCTGGGCATCTGACAACTGGCATGAATTTGTGGTTGTTTGCAGCACCCCATGGTCCCATGACCACAATTTTATGGTTTTTCCCAAACAGAATTTACTTCCAGTTTCCAAGGGGAAAAAATCCATAATGAATGGGTTCACTTAATTTCTGCAGCATTTGCCTACTTTATCTTCTTTGAAACTAGAACAAAACTTAATACACAAAATTCATTTTTACAAACATCTGCAGAATATTAAAAAAATTACATAATAAAATATTTATTTAAAATGTTTATATAGTATTTTTTTATTCTTCAAATTACTTGCAAAGGAATATTGAAAAGAGCAGGTGTGCTAAGTTCATTAACTAGATCTGCATGAAAACCAAGCAGCTAAGCAACAGATGGACAATTGTGAAAACTTATTTGCATTAATTACAGTATGGATGTTTCTTAGCAACTGCAGAGTGTTATTTTTCAATGTCCACTTCAAATAAAACTGACAGAAATTTGATGCTAAGAAAACAAATCTTTTGAAGCTGATGAACTGTTTCAATACTGGCACAGAAATTAAAGGATTTTATATTAAGTGTTTCAAATACACATTCAAAAATTTATGTCTTCCACATTAATTTTATACTGTTTCTTCTCTGTCAGAATTCACTAATTTAATATTTTATTATTCAATCAAGAATTATATGTTACAGCTATTGGATAAAAATTACTAACATATGAAAGAATTGTCTTAAATTTGCTGATTTGAACAGGAAATGGAAACCAGTGCATGTGTACCTTTACACTGTGAATACGTGAACAGATTTATATTAATCCTCAAATATGCTCATTAAATATGAAAATTATCATTACATTGGTAGAATAACTATTTCTGAAGCATTATAAAAATGTAAAACGTCATAAATCAGTATGTTATGATAAAACCTATTTTTAAAGGGGCTTATATTTACTTTTTGATACATACCTCAAAGGTTCAAATACTAGACAAAGGTGCTGTTTATGGTAAAAATGTCGGAACAGACGTAGACAATGAAATTTATCATCAGGGTCTGCATCATTGAGCTTCTTCAAGAATTCCAGTTCTTTTAAACCAGTTTTTTGCCTGGAAAAATATAATTTATTACAGTAGCAGAACACAAAAACCAAACTCCTCTTCCATCTATATTCAATCATGTAATTTTCAATGTTAATAGTTTTCCATCAGCATTTCAAAAACATTCGAATTGAAAGTTCATATCCATTCAAAACCAGATCAATTAATAAAAATGCAAATTCTGGGCACACTTGGTTTTTTGTTTTTTTTTTAACCTGAAACCAGCGGTGAAATGCACTTACCTTCACTACTGGTTCAGAAATGTGAGCGCGTGCGCCTCTTCTGCGCATGCACAGAGGGTCAAAAATGGGACGTAATGATGTCCCGGCGGGCGGGCAGAGCCTCCCACTGCCAGCCCTACTGGTTCGTGCGAGCCGGATAGATCCGGCCGAATTTCACCGCTGCCTGAAACCCATATATATTATCGATACATGGGAAAGAACTATGAGAAATAACATTTGAATTCTTATGTATTCCTTTCCTATTAAATGTAGCAAAATCTGGGGAAATGTAAAATGTTTAGGCATACAATATTCCAAGCCTAGGAACGTCTGAAAGGAAAAATGCATTGCACATTTTTCGGTCCATAAAACGGAATAGGACTGCTTTATTCTGGATGTCATTGACATCAGGCTGTTCCTGGTAGAGGTGACAGTGTAATTAAGTGGAGGGGAAAAGGAAGACTAAGAGCACTGCTTGCAATTGAGGGGAGACAGAGGAGGGAAGGAATTGGCAAAAGTTAAGGGTAGGAAAGCCAATGAGATATGCCATGCTGAGAATCTGCTCTTTACTGGGGACAGCACTAGGGGTGGTAATAACTATGGGAGTACGTGAGATCTGGCATGGTGGAAGCTACTGAGGGTAGCATGGAAGATGTATACTAGTGTTGCCCCACTTGCCCTATACAGTTAAACCAGGATTCCACTGCAACTTGCTCTTGAAAAAATTAATACTCTGTTTCCCCAAAATAAGACATCCCCTGATAATAAGCCCAATTGGCAATAAGGCCAAGCGCTTATTTCACGGTTCAAATAATAATAATAATAATAATAATAATAATAATAATACAGGGTCTTATTTTCGGGGAAACATGATAATAACCCTAAAAGTCAACAAATTTTCAGTATTGCCAAACTGTAATTGACCCAATATAGTTCAATCAAGCTTCTAGGAGTGATGGTTTATTGCAGGCTTGGAACAAAATATAATTTCCGTTCTGTGCACACCTGTAGTAATATCTTACTTCTGTTGCATTTTGAAATCACTTGTTTCTGGCTTAAATACTAAGAGAGATAAGAGAGCTGCCAAAGGTTCCCTTCAAATGCCATATAAATATATGAAGAACAACTAAAGTTAAGGAAATAGACAACATTTCAATTTTTCCTATGACATGTGGCTAAGTCACTATTTAGTAAATAAGTTAAATGTCAGAAATATTTAGACAAGGCCAAACAATTCGCATTTTCCCACATGCTATTTATTAAATTACAGAAAACATTTGATTTAAATATATTAACGATTTAAGCAATATGGCATATGAAAAAATCCTGTTCTCTAGTGACTAAAGCTAACCGCTGAAGTCTATCTATTAATTTCAGTTAATTATACACATGATTGATAATTGTGACACTTTAAATAAATAAATTCTGCTCATCAGGATTTCTTTTATATTTGTTATTTCCTACTATTATTGAATGGCTCAATACAATCAAAAGCATTTGAACTTTCTCACTTACATAAGTTCATTGTTTCTAATGATCTTCACAGCCACTTCTTGATTTGCTCTCGCCATATCTCTGGCTCTAACCACATTACTGAAAACTCCTTGGCCAGTGTAACCATACACATTGTAACGTTTATCTAGCACTTCACCTATGTTAACACCTGGAGCGAGGAGGAGGGAATGGAAAAGAAAAGCATGTAAGATGCCCTGTATATTCAAAACAAAGCAAAAGAACTAGTGACAGCATTGCTACATACAAATTAGTTATGCAGAATGAAGACGCCTTAATAATAAAACACATTAATTTACCAGTGTTATTCAGCAGATAAGGCAAAAGAAATTTAGCAACTGTACTCACGGTAATATCCTTCAGCATCCGTCCAGTTATCCCTGAGATTTGGATTTTCTTTGAAGTCTTTTCCAAAGCCAGCGGCTCTGAGACGTGCACTCTGAAATAAAGACTTAAGCTTTTTCATCACATTTTAAATATCTGAATTTTATATGTGTGTGTATATATATATATATGAGCTGCAGTGGCGCAGTGGTTAGAGTGCAGTACTGCAGGCTACTTCTGCAGATCATCGGCTGCCAGCAGTTTGGCAGATCAAATCTCACCAGGCTCAAGGTTGACTCAGCCTTCCATCCTTCCGAGGTCGGTAAAATGAGGACCCAGATTGTTGGGAGCAATAGGCTGACTCTATAAACCGCTTAGAAAGGGCTGTAAAAGCCCTATGAAGCAGCATATAAGTCTAAGTGCTATTGCTATATATATATAACCATAAGCATACATTAATTGTTGTGATAAGTAATATTAAGCAATCTATACTACATTAAATATCTTCTACTAACCTAAAAATAAGATACCAGTGCATATTAGTTAAAAGTTAAACTTTTAAAGTTAAAAATATTTTAATATTTACCTATTTATATCCCACTGAGAAATTGCACAATCGCCCCTTCAAGATTGTAAAAACAGTTGAAGAATCATATTGTAAACTGTTTCTCAAAATAATTTAGTGAGTTTTAAAGAGGTTTTTATATATTTGTTTCACTAAAACAGTGCTACATTTCAACAACCGTGATAAAATATATCTATTAGTGCACCTACATCAAAATATGCAGCAAACATATCATCTGATTCTGTAAACATATCAGGAGCTGTGATTTTCTTCTGAGATGAACCTTAAACAAATATTTAAATAATTAGACTTAGAATGAAAGAAAATGAAATTATAAACAAGTTTAAACACACACATACACAATGTACAATTAATCTGAGATCATTTTGGATGACATATACACAATTACAATCCATAAATAAACCAACAATCCATAAATAAACACTACCAGGATGGTCAATTAAAATCTATGGGCTTGAAATGACTGAAAAATAAGGTTTTCATTTAGCACCAAAGTTAAGATGGTTAATTTTACAATTCTGAACAGAAAAAGCTGTGCCACCTCAACTCAAGAGAAGATAGGAATTAAGAACTGAATCTCCCAAATAACTTTTCTTACAATTTAAACTACACAATACACTTGTTTCAACTTTTAGAGATTCCAAAATTAAAACCTGCAATCTACATACTACTAAAGCTCTCATCATGATCTGAAACTGAGCAAAATGGTGTATCATAGGCTAACCATTTTTGAACCAAGGTACTTCTAATGGGCTAACTTACAGAATGTGTCTAAAATCCAGTATAAATGACTCCTAAGGGAATGAAACTTGGAAAAGCTGTGACTACTTCAGTGCTTCTGGCTGCTGCTGCATTGCTGCTGTGGTCACATAATCATTTTCAATGTTTCATGATAGTTTCCCAGCCAGTCTCACAATCCCTCCCCCACTTAGCAGCAGCCACTTACTCCCTTGCTTGCTGGGAAGGAAAAGGGAGGGGAGGTTTTCAACACTCTTTTGCCAGATTCCCACAAGAAAACTCAATGGGCAAGCCAGCAGAAAGTTGGAAGTTGCCCCTGCTCCCAGTGCTTTTGGTCATTTGGTTTCTGTTTAGGAAATATATCTGAAACAATGACCCAACGGAGCATAGGTTTTCTAGAACATCTGTTTTTAAACTAGAAGAATGCTTTATAGCTCTGGTCAGTAAAACTAGGTAATGTACATCAATTTATCATTGCATATGGGACAGTTTCTCTGCTTTTTGAGAATATAAGGATGAGAGTGAGCTGAAATACTCATACTATAGCTAAGAGAGATGGACATTTAATTCAATTTTTGACTTTTCTTTTAACTGTAAATCTTAATATTAATACATGCCACTATATTTATTATTACAGTATTAAATAAACTTTGAAATGCTAATACATGGTGCTGTTTAGAAATATGTATACAAGAAACAAGAAGTAGTTTCTCTTATCTTTTGCAACCCTATATGCCATGAAAATGTACTTCAGAGGGTTCCCAGACAGAACCTTTTTGAGGACAAAAGAAAATTGCAGGAAGAGGAAAGGAATGAAAGGAGAAAATCACACTGCAGGAACAGAAATCTGCCCAGCACCATAGTACACTTCACCTATTGTGCTAAAGACTGAACAGGAATCTTTAAATTCCATAAAATTAAGTCTATCAAGATGAATATATTTTTGTCTTCAGTGTCTCAAGTCCATCAGTAGCTTCAGTCATAATTTAGCTAATTTTCTATTTAGCTACAAGTAACAAAAATATTGTTTATATTCAGTTAAATTGCTTTACTTAGCTGTCCTAATGTAAATACCTTACTGTTGATTGGTAATTATTCTTTCAGAATGTATTAAAAACTCTGTAATTATTACCATTATTTTGTTCAACTGCCATGAGGTTGTGTTTTGCCTTCACTGAGGCTTCAAAAGTGTCCACATTTTCTCGTTCATACTCTTTAACATCAGCTGCTACCCGTTCAAGAATGCCTTCTGGTGAGTTGGAACGACTGCGAGTACTGCTTTGAGGGCTGCTTGGTTCAGATGGCACTGACATGTTACTATCCTCTGTTAAGTACTTATATTTCTAAAAAGGAAAAAAGCCATAATTTATATTGGATTTGATAATGAGATAAATAAAAATGCTATTTTTCACTTCCTCCAACATTTCACTGCCCCTCCTGCACTATATATCTGCATTTTATATCTATGTTTTTGCTGAGTTCCTGAAGCCCAAGAGCAACCTCCCAAGAATTAAGATTCTGCTATAAAAGCAAATCAACTTCCTGTTGTGCATAAGTTACATCCCTTCTTGGATATGGAGGCCCTTTTTTCAGCCACTCATGCCCTGGTCATCTCCCACTTGAACTATCACAATACATCTTATATGGGGCTTACCCTTGAAAAGTATCTGGAAGCTTCAGCTGGTACAAAATGTGGCTGCGAAAGCAAATGTGGGTGCCCCAAGGGTGATGCACGTAATGTTTTGTAATGTAAGTTGCACTGGGTGCCAGTTTGCTTCCAAGTCCAATTCAAGGAGCTGGTTATGTGCTTTAAAGCTCCACATGGCAGATACTGTTCTGGAAGAGTTTGAATACCTGACTCTGCCAACTCACTTAAGAGCACACAAACCTTGAACACTCACCTTTTAACTTTATTCTATTCTTCTTGCAACTGCCTCTTATTGAAATATACTATTTTTATGTTTTTAATTGTACATTGCCCAAAGTTGCTCTGTGAGATGGGCAGTCTTTAAATTTGATTTATAAATGAATAAATATGCATTGTCAATTCTAGACTGAGAAATCCATTTCATATAGTATATTCCAACTGCAATAGCCTGGCATTTACTATGCAAGCCTTTTTTTCAGTCTGTTTCTTAACTACTTTCCTCTTTCAGCTGCCACATATGTGGAGATACACAGTAGCAACCAATTGTCAGAAAACGTTTGGAAATGCAAGCCATTTTAATATCTGAACACACTCTAGCGAATATGAACTATCAGTTTTGAAGCTCATTATATCACTCAACTGGCTGTAATAATGTATAACAGCTGTTTGAGCTAATGCCTTAATAAAGTGAACAATACAATGATTCAAAATAGATGGGCAGACATCTAGCTCAACATACAATAGTTATATAAGTTTAAGAATTCCTCAGTTTTCATTAATTGCAAGGATTTCTTTTGTGCATCCCATAAAGGACACTTTAAAAAAAGGCCCTACATTATAAATGTTTCAACAAATGTCATTCAGAGCCATTACAACTTTGAATAGTAGGACTATTTTAACACCTGACAATTACAATTACAACCTTGTGTACGTGACATCTGGAATTTACAAAACTTTTTATTCAAAATATTTATATAGCCATCTTATAGCAAACTCTAGACAGTTCCCAGATGTTACAAGTAAATGACATTTGTTCCAATAAGTCTACTTAAAATGTTAGTTTGGTCTGAATAGAATTACAATATAACAAACCTGCACAATTGCTTGCCTCTGTAATCTTCTTTGCTCAATTAGAGCTTCCTCATCTTCTTCTTCAACATCGAAGTCTTCAAGGCTGTTATTATATATAAATTAACCATTTGACATCTTAGTACTGTATGTACTGATACAAGAATATATATTTCCAAAATAACATTCAACATTCTTAACCTGAAGTTCACAGAAAATTTCATTTCTGTCCTTAGGCAGCAGCTATTTTCTTTCCCATATTTTAAAAGCTTCTTAATTAAAAAGTCTTCCTGAAGAAAGCTGGTTAGAGGGAAAATGGATTTTATCCCATGTTGGGATGTATGTCCCTTTGATAGTTCCCAACTCCATCACTATCAGGAAGTTCTACCCTTTTATGGACAAGAATTGTTTCATTTTAAGGAATTCCAGGGAACTGGAAACACTTTCCCCCTTTCATTATGAAATGAAGCTGCCTGGGTGACTTTTGGGTAGTCACACTCTCAGTCAACTCATCTCATAGGATTGTTGTTGTTGGGGAAATGGAAGAAGGAATATGTTTGCCCTGAGTTATTTATAAAAATAATGAAGGTGGGATTTAAAAAGTTACAATAAATAAAAATTATACGACCTAAATTATGTTTATTTCAGTTATTGAATAGGGAAGACTACTCTCCCTTGTACAGGTAGTCCTCAACCTATGACAGTAATTTACCCTGGAACTATGATAGTAAATTGTGGTGGCTGTTAAACGAGTAACCCTATTTTATGTGATTTGGGGGGGGGGGGCAGTCACTGAGCAA
>JANHFK010001831.1:0-10355 GCA_036250565.1 Sibynophis collaris | reverse complement strand
CCACGCCCACCAAGCCACGCCCACAGAACCGGTAGTAAAAAAATTTAGATTTCACCACTGGTCCAATAGCATATTCAGGTGGCCCAAGACATACCACCATTCATTTAGTGACCATTCAAAGTTCCAATGGCACTGAAAAAAAGTGACTTATGACTGCTTTTCACACTGAGGTCCAGTGCAGCATGACCATGGTCACATGATTGGCAACTGGCATGAATTTATGACTGTTGCAATGTCCCGGAGTCATGTGTTCACTTTTGCAAACCTTCTGACAAACAAAGTCAATTGGGAAGCCACTTAACAACCATGTTACTAACTTAATAACTGCAGTGATTCATTTAACAACTGTGTCAAGAAGGGTAGTAAGACAGAGCAAAACTCACTTAACCACCATCTTGCTTAGCAATGGAAATTTGGACTTAATCGTGGTCGTAAGTGAAGGACTACCTGAGATGTTTGTATCTTAAGGATCATCTTCTGCCCATAAGAACCCATCTGAAGTTAAGATAAGCTTCAGAGATCAACTTGGTAGAAATTTGTATAGTGATCACTTAAGGTCATTTCTTCTTGGTGGCAGCAACAAAATTAGCAAAGTTGTTTTTCTGGGAGCTCCCAAAAGTTCACTTGAGTTTTTATCTTAGTTATGTTTCGATGACTTTCCTATTCCAGAAGCTTTCAGCTTTGGACTCCACTTACATTATTGCTTTACTATTTGTGGTTGGAGCCAAATAAGAGACTATAGTCTGTATGCACAAATAAAGTTGCACACCTTACCTACTTGTGTCCAACTTCCCTTCTCATGGAATGGAATAAAATGGAATACTTTGTTGGCCAAGTGTGATTGGACACACAATGAATTTATCTTCACCGTATAAGCTCTCAGTAGACTGAATCCCAATAGACTGAATTGGGATATTTTCATTGGGTTCTGTCTAAATATAATGTTGTATATAATACAAGAAATGTTCTCTTCATACAAAACCTAACTTCCATAGATTCAGGGGTGGTATTCACTTATCTTCACTACCGGTTCGCAAATGTGAGTGCATGCGTGATCACAGGACATTCCGTGCATGCACAGAGAATCAAAAATGGGACATGATGAAGTCCGGGAGGGTGGGCAGAGCTCTCGCAGCTGCTGCTACCGGTTCGCCCAAACTGGATAGAACCGGATGAATACCACCACTGCAGAGATTCCTTTGCATGTGTCAAATGGAATGCCTAAATAAGTTTGAATGAATGGTCTATTAACAGCTGACAAAAGGGGCATGTCTCTCAAAAAAGCTTGCAGAAAATAACAGCAGTGCCTACAGTAAACCAAATGATGCTCATTCCATTCTGTTGAAAAACATTGTTGATATATGATTTATAATTAAGGGAGAGGCTAGTTTCTAGGACAGAGTTACTAATAGCTGGCTTTTTACGTAATTTTGCCTGTACTATAGGTATCTGCAAATATTTTCACCTAACACAATACATTTTTGCAGCACCAAGGACAAGCTAATTTTTAGCATGGAATAATCCTCAGCCCAAATGAAATTCTTGCCCTGTCTCACTGGAACTTGACAACTGCCTTATGGGTCTCAAAGCCCGCTGCCCATAACTTAAAGATGAGTCCACAGCAATCTCTTCTCAATGGATCCTTGAGCTTAAACACCGCTGCCCAATTGATTCGGAAAGAACTAGCCTAGGCAGGGGACTCATCACGTATTCAGAGCACAGCTCAGGTAAGAAATTATCTGCATGACATATCCGCAGCTTTGCTCAAGTTCTTTGTAGCAGAGCTCAGTTGAAGCTAGCCATGCCTGTTGGGTGATTTACGAATGTTGAAAAGGAAGTGAAGGAGCGTGGCATTCTCCTTCTCATACAGATTAGAAGGCTGAGCTGTGTGCACCCAGGCGCCAAGCTGAGTTCTATTTCCTCCAGCCAATCAGAAGGTTTCCTTGCCCCGAGTTGCTGGGTAGCGCTAACCCTTCAAACACTGAATAATTTGGACCAAGCAATAACAAGTACAACAAAAACAGGTTGTAGATACTGTAGGCTCTCTTCCTCGGTCGAGATTTTAAATGCCTTTCTTCCTTCTCTTTTGGTGAATGTGTGTGTGTGGGGGGGGGACCCACTTGCATTGGGAATGGAATGAAAAGAGGAGAAGGGCTTAGGAGAAGAAAAGTTAAGGGGAACAAACCTTGATTTGTTTGTGCATTTTGCAGTAGCCTTGGAAGACTTTTAATTGGAAATGTTAATGAGATGCAGGAGTGGAGGGGGAAACCAAAGGATTTTGAAAGGGTGAAAAAGGATCTCCTCTTTCTTAGAATTACAGGAAGCTCTGTTGAAGCTGCAGCTGTTCTTATCACTAGCAGCATTATTTCTCAAAACTTGCTCAATAAAACTAGCCTTTAACACCAGCAGAAAGAATCTTGTCAAGCCTTTACATTTCTCTCCTAAGATAGGAAAAGCTTCCCATGTCGGTTTCTCCTCCTTGCAGAATTTGGCCAAGTTTAGATTACAAGCATTAAGAAAACAGCAACATCAGCAACCCACTTATGGAAATAAGGAAACTATTTGGTTTATCTATAGCGGCCTTTGGATATGTTGAGAGCAGCACATACAGGGGGTGGGGGGGAAATCCCATCTACCACAGCCAGGGTTGTAAGCTTTAGAAATAGATGCTACTGCAACATGACTGTGGTTTGAACGGGTGAGCTGGTGATAAAATTGACTCTCCTTTCCAAGAGAGGCTTGATCTGCTCCTTTTTGAACATCCAAAAGTAGAGGAGCACATCAGGTAGTCCTCCTAATCAGTTGGCAACTTTATATGCCACATGGACTGCTAGCCTTTCTAAACTGAGCTTCCTTCCCTTCCAAAGATATTCACTTATCACTTCTGGGCATGCATATTTTATGATAACATTTTTAAGGGGGGGGGGGAAATCTCCTCCTTTTGAAATTCTGCTCATTATAAACTATTAAATGAGACTGGAAGTTGGCATTCTTAGTTACAGCTGAATACGTGCTAATGATCAAAATGGTAGAGAAGAAATGGAAGCTTGTTAGTTTTTCAATAAGAGCCCAACGTGGAATAAATACAAAACTAAAATTAGCCTGATTCCATTTTATGATTCTAATAAGTCAAGAGAGCCTTAGACCATGTTCAGTTTTCTGCTTACCTCTCAAGTAAGCCAGACAAATTTTGAAAATAGTAAGACTTGTTGAGTTTTGGAATTTGTCCTTGCTAAACTTGATAAATCTGGATAGGATTAGGATTAGGATTAGGATTAGGATTAGGGTTAGGGTTAGGGTTAGGATAGGACAGGATTTTAGGCATAGACAGCATTGTCTACGTCCAAGGATATCTAACATGTAGCAGGACTGTATTACTATTATCCTTCTCATCTTTCCTATTACCTACTCCTATTGGTATGTTATGACTATCACTTTGTTGGTTGTATGTATACTAAGAGCTTATTTTGCACTGGAGACAAATTCCTTGTGTGTCCATTCACACTTCGCCAATAAAGAATTATTCTATTCTATTCTATTCTATTCTATTCTATTCTATTCTATTCTATTCTATTCTATTCCATCAATAACTCTAGAATTCTGTTTGAATTAAAAAATCTGTAACTGCCTATAGAAAAACCTGAAGTTGTTCTAAAGATCAAACAAACAACAAAAATCTTCCAGAAAATAAGGATTTGTCACCACTGTGCCACATCTCACTCTTACAAAGAAATCTGTATGTATTAAATTCTCATGAATGCTAATGAATTTGATTTAGATTGGTGAGGTGGGGAGGAAGAAGTTAATCCTTTGCACTTTTGAGTATTCTCCAATGCAAACTGGTGTCTCCTGCCTCCAATAAAACTATTAGACCACAAGGAAAACAATTGTGCTTTTGTTATGTCTTCTTTGAGTTAGTATCATGTTCACAGAACAGGCTGTAACCTGTAACTACAACTTTAATAAAACATAATTAATTGCATATTATAGAACAGGCATTGTTTAAAAGGGAAGATGCCATTTTATGTGAAATTGGAACCACAACTTGTTCCTTTTACAAAAATGTGCCACAGAAAGAACTTATTTTTCCCCACTGTTTCTCTGTATCCACAAAAGCATCACCTATTAAATTGGTAAAGGCCTGCAAAGAAGACCTATAAATGAAGACTATAGCCACGACTATAATGTTAATCTGAAAGAGAGAATTTACACATCACCCAAAGCCAAGACTATTGTTTTATTCAATAGGTTCCATACAATTTGATAAGCCATAAATCATAGCTCACAAGTCACAAATGAACAGCATTAGGACCAATAGTAAGTTCCACTTACCTTCACTACTGGTTCGGAACCGGGAGCATGTGCGGTGCTTCTGCACATGCGCAGAACCTTCTGTGCATACGCAGAGCATCTGTGATGACATCCGGGGGGTGGGCGGAGCCTCCCGCCACCGCCACTACTGGTTTGCCTGATCTGGGGTGAACCGGTAGAAACCCACCACTGGTTAGGACCAGGGGTGAAATCTAAATTTTTTTGCTACCGGTCCTGTGAGCGTGGCTTGGTGGGCGGGGCCATGTGGTCATATGACTGGATGGGCATGGTCATGTCACTGGGTGGATGCGGCCAATTGAGCAGTCCATTTTGCCAGGGAGCAGGGGGTTGGACTAGATGACCTCTGAGGTCCCTTCCAGCTTTTGCTGTGCTGTTTCAAAGCATACCCTGAAGCTGTGTCTAGTGCCAGCCAGGTTTCTGGTCCTCCCTCCCTCCCTCCCTCCTGGAAAGATGGAAGAGCCTGACTGAAAAAGTCAGAGGCCTCCTAAGAAAGTTATGTCCCCATGAAGTCATAGAGGAAAATCGATGACACCAATGAATTCGGAGCTCAAAGGTTTACTTAGGGGTGCTCTGACTTTTTCAATCATTCTCTTCTAAATTTCCAGGAAAAATACATGGCAATATCCCATTGGAGGATAAACCCACTTAGGGTTATTTATGTCTCCATGAAGTCATAGAGGAAAATCGATGTCACCAATGAATTCTCAGCACAAAGGATTACTTAGGAGGGCTCTGACTTTTACAGTCAGGCTCTTCTAGCTTTCCAGGAAAAATAAATGGAAAAATACCATTGGTGTATAAACCCACTTAGGGTTAGGGTTACATCCCCATGAAGTCATAGAGGAAAATTGATGTCACCAATGAATTTGTACCCCACAAGTATGATTAGGAGGACACTGACTTTTTCAGTCAGGCTCTTCCAACTTTCCAGGAAAAATACATGGAAAAATCCCATTGGAGGATAAACCCACTTAGGGTTAGGGTTACATCCCCATGAAGTCATTCAGGAAAATTGATGTCACCAATGAATTCGTACCCCACAAGTATGCTTAGGAGGACACTGACTTGTTTAGTCAGGCTCTTCCAACTTTCCAGGAAAAATACATGGAAAAATCCCATTGGAATAAAAACCCACTTAGGGTTAGGGTTACATCCCTATGAAGTCATAGAGGAAAATTGATGTCACCAATGAATTTGTACTGCAAAGGTATGCTTAGGAGGACATTGATTTTTCAGCCAGGCTCTTCTATCTTTCCTGGAAAAATACATGGAAAAAAACCATTTGAGGGTCAACCCACTTAGGGTTAGGGTTACGTCCCGGAAGGCCAGAAAATTAGCTGGCTTATTAAAATTAACTGAGCTGGGGCAAGTTTGCATTTCCACCAATATGGCTCCGCATGCCACCTGTCGCACCTGTGCCATAGGTTCGCCATCACGGTCATAGAGGAAAATTGATGTCACCAATGAATTCATACCCAAAATGTATGCTTACGAGGACACTGACTTTTTCAGTCAGGCTGTTCTATCTTTCCAGGAAAAATACATGGAAAAAAACCATTTGAGGGTCAACCCACTTAGGGTTACATTTACATCCCCATGAAGTCATAGAGGAAAATACATGTCACGAATGAATTCATACACAAAATGTATGCTTAGGAGGACACTGACTTTTTCAGTCAGCCTCTTCTATCTTTCCAGGAAAAATACATGGAAAAATCCCATTGGAGAATAAACCCACTTAGGGTTAGGGTTACGTCCCCTTGAAGTCATAGAGGAAAATCAATGACAGCAATGAATTTGCAGCCCAAAGGTTTACTTAGGGGGGCTCTGACTTTTTCTGTCAGGATCGTCTAACTTTCCAGGAAAAACACATTGAAATATCCCATTGGCGGATAAACCCACTTAGGGTTAGGGTTAAGTCCCCTTGAAGTCATAGAGGAAAATTGATGTCATCATTAAATTCGTCCCCGAAATGTATGCTTAGGAGGACATTGACTTTTTCAATCAAGCTCTTCAGTCTTTCCAGGAAAAATAAATGGAAAAATCCCATTGCAGGATAAACCCACTTATTGTTAGCGTTATGTTTCCATAAAGTCATAGAAGAAAATCGATGCCACCAATGAATTTGTACTGCAATGGTTTCTTTTGGAGGGCTCTGACCTTTTTAATCAGGCTCTTCTATCTTTCCAGGAAAAATACATGGAAAACTCACTTAGGGCTTACAGCTCTTAGCCTGACACTGCAGGAATCAATTCCTTCCTTGGTGCCACTAGCTTGCACAAATGTACCATGATGAAGGCGGAATTCTGTTGGTGTGGAAGGTGAAAGGCAGGCTCGAAAGGCTGTTGAGCCTCACTGTGACGGCCATTTGTCCGAGCGCAGTTGCGGCTCATCCGTCGCTTGCCTTCCTCTCTGACATTAGCCACAGGACAATGGGAAGAGCAGGCGTGGGAATTGGGTTTTGTGGCCAGCCAGGAAAGCTAAACTGCTGCTCAGAGCAGGGCCCAAAATGTGACTGAGCCTCACCTTGTTTACCACCACGCCTCTAGATGGCCCTTCATCTGAGCATGTCGGGCCTGGAGCGGATTTCCCTCCCCCACCATTGATCTTACCCTCCAGTTCCTGCCTACAGGGCTCTCACTGCTCTGCTCACTGCGGCTGCCCGCAAAGGTAAGGCCCATGCTCAGATGAAGGGCGGGGGCCAGTGAGTGGATGGGGTGATGTGTGCGTTGTATCTCCATGGTCTCGCACGGGCTGGATTAATTACTTCATTGGGCCATATCCGACCCGTGGGCCATAGTTTGAGGACCTCTGCTTTAGGGGAACTCTATTAAATCGTAGTATCAATATTCTACATTAGGGATGTCCAATCTTGGCAACTTTAAGACGTGTGGACTTCAATTCCCAAAACTCCCAGCTGGTTGGTGAATTCTGGGAGTTTAAGACTACAGGTCTTAAAGTTGCCACTGTTGGATGCCCCTGATCAGATGTTTATTCTAGGAACATCTGAATATTTGATTGGTATTAATTAGGTATCTTTTTTTTTAATGAAGCAAGTATTTCCAGTTTATTGTGCAGATAGAGCTATGCTGAAATAGTCCTGGGCAATGCCCAAGGTTTCATGGGATCAGAAGAACTGCCAATCTGATCTTAGGGTTCTATTTTCTGTTTCAAGAATGAGTGGGCGCTAAGGACTGAATGTAGAATGAAATGATTTTGTCATAGGAGAGAATATAGGAGGATTAAATTATGGGATAGGATGATGGGTCTGAGAAGAAGGAAAGACTAAACAAATTATGGTTGGATGAGCTCCTCAGAAAGGAGACCAAAAAAAATATAAATAAATGTAAAGACCAAAGGACAGATAGTCCTTATTATAACCATTTGTTTAGTGACCCCTGGAAGTTACAACAGCACTGAAAAAAATGTCTTGTGACTTTTTCACACTTCTATGTTCTTTGCAAGCTTCCCAATGGTCAGATGATCACAATTTGGATGCTTAGGAACTGGCTCATATTTATGACGGTTGTAATGTCCCAGCTACAGGTGATCATCTTTTGCAACTTTCTGACAAGCAAAATCAATGGGGGAATCAGATTCACTTTAGCAACCATGTTACTAGCTTACCTGTAGCAAGAAAGTTCATAAAATGTTCAACAGTCAGTGAACAAATGGTCTTGATTAGTGACAGAAATTTGGGGCTCAACTGTGGTCGTAAGTCAAGGACTACCCCTATGAATGGGAAATTAATACAAATAGCATATGAATAGGATATACGAATAGGATATCAATATGTTGAAAGAAGGACGGTTTCCAAAGAAAGTAAAGGATGGAAGAATGGAGCGAAAGGTGTTAATATAAGGTAGCTTCAGTTATTTTTCTTCTTCTTTTCCCTTATCTCCAGGGTCCAAAGTGGTTTGCTTACTGTTCTTTTTAATGTGCTGGACATAATGTTGCTTATACTGGAAAGCAGTAGTATAGCGGATGTATATGTTACCTTCTTTTGTAAGTTCTGTCCTCTCTCAAAAAGTGTCTTCCTACCTATCCTCCTTTTCGATATTTGAAGACTAATCTGTAAATCTCCGTATTCGATCGATGCTGATCCAATCTGTTGCGTGTGATGTGACTTATTTGTATTTGACATGATGATTCATCAAGGCTCGGTACAGTGCGGCGAGACGCGATTATGGGACGCATGTGCTCCACACAGGAGAATTGTTTTGAGAGAGTGTGCCATGTGCAAGTGGCTTTGTTTACACTGAATAAAATGTTTCTTTTATTTGCGATATTTTTTCTTCAATTTATTTGTCTCCTCTTTCTCATTGTAAAAAAGGTGGTCGCTTTATGTAAGTTTGCCTGAATACAAAATCACACCATTTGGGCCATTCTAACTAGATTCATGAAGAGATCCCAGTTATATGAGTTCTCTGTGAACTATCATTGTTTCTGACCAAATGCTTGCTTGTATTAACACCGCATATTTATATCCTTTCCAAGCCCTTTGGTTGCAGTGTCACCAAATTAGCTAACTTGAGTACTGAGGTTGGCTTAGCTGTATATTTATTTATTTCACTTAATTGCCTGCAAGGCTACGAGTCTTATGCTTTGTACAAATTTATTACCCTGCCTGCGCTGCAATTGAAATGCTAATTTTATTAAACCGGCGTTGACAGTATTTATAACACTTTATATAGTATATGATTTCTTCATCTATGCATTTTAAATACTGTATATTTCTCTACACTAATTTTAAATCCATCCTTAACGGAGCTATTTTGCCTATATAATTGCGCCTGGCCATGTATGTATATGTCCTTTACATGATTTTTTCCCCCAAAGCACACATATTATACAAAAAGAATAATACAAGAATTTCCAAGTGACTGTATTCCTAGTGTAGTTCTGATGACCTAATAGCTCCAGATTTATAGGAACACTATTTTATTGTTTGAGAGTTATAGTTTATTTCAGATACATTGTTTAAAGCAGCACATTTTAAATAATTGAAGATATATTTAGTCAGTAGCATAATTCTCATTGTTTCCCGCTGTCAGCAATTCTATTGTTTCCTTTTTTTTCTCATTTAATTATTACAAGATTTTTGAAAAGAGGCGTATTAAATTATGCTTTAGTAATACATTGTATCCTATCTCTCTCTTATTTCCGTTTTTTAATGAAACAGGAAATATTTTATTATCAGGAATCTAGTCCACACTGAAGCATACTGGTCCTCTACAGTTATGTGTGTGAGAGAAATGTTGAGATCATGAAGGAAAAACTGAATGAGATAACTTCGAATTTATTTATTTTTAATATATCCATCATGGTGCTCTATAGAGAGGCAACTCCACAGAACGCATGATTTGGCACGACAGCCTGATTGTAATGTACTGCAAAGGACATTATCTCAGAATTATCCTCTATCTCAGAAACAGGTATTTGATCTATGAGTAAAAGAGTTTCAGTCCCTACCTTCTGCAGAAATGAGAAAAAACCCTGTCTGAAAACGCCAAGAAGAGTTGGTTATCAATATACCAAAATAAAAGCTGTAGATTCAGAGACGGGCAAATAACCCAGGACATGTGAGAATACAATAGATCAGGGGTCCCCATCCCCAATCCCTGGGCCATGGACTGGTATTGGTCCGCTGCCTGTTATGAACCAGGCCGTGCAAGCGGGGGTGGGGTGGGTGAGTGAGCAAAGCTTCACTGTGCATCTGTGCATGTATGGAATCTAATTTACATGACAACCCATCAGCCTTCTCCCCAGTCCACGGAAGACGATTTTTTTCCCAAAAACTGATCCCTGGTGCCATTCAGTGGTAGAATTCAAAAATTTTTTACTACAGGTTCTGTGAGTGTGGCTAGGTGGGCATGGCTTCATGGGCATGGCAGGGGAAGGATACTGTAAAATCTCCATTCCCACCCTACTCCAGGGGAAGGGTATTGCAAAATCCCCATTCCCTCCTGATCAGCTGGGACTCGGGAGGCAGAGAATAGATGGGGGCGGGGCCAGTCAGAGGT
>JANHFK010001830.1:412979-424348 GCA_036250565.1 Sibynophis collaris | reverse complement strand
TCCAAGCAGCTTCCATGTTTCCAGTGTCTTCTTCCCCACTTGGAGCTGAACCCAGAAGGATATTTCTTCCAACACTCATACACAATATTGTATTATCGATGCATAGAGAGCTTCTAAAACATTACCACTCATCAATTTTGGGTGGGTAATTAATAAGCTGGATGTGATGCCTATAAAACTGAATTTCAGGAAGGTTCAAAGTTTGGTGAAAATGTTTGCAGTGCAGATAGCTCTATAAATGATAGCAATATCAGTTGCATCAAAATTTTAATTATGATGGTTCCCTCTTGTTATTGGTTTTATAGCAAGATTATAAAAAATAGGGTGCAAAAATGCAAAGAATAATGAAATACTAAAGGCAACTAATAAATGACCTCCATCACCTTTATGATGGATAACATTTTAATATGATGGATAACTAACCATGGTTGGAAAATTTTTGCTAATCTTTATCAAGTACTTTAATCTGCATTCCTCAGTGACTTTAAAAAGTAGAAATAAAATGTTGATATTCTTTTATCTTTCTATTGATAAGAGGATTTAAAAGTTTTTCTTGATGTGAAAACATATGAGGTTTTGCTAACTATTTTAAATATTAGGCTCCATTTTTAGATCAAGCTTGGATAAGTAAGAATGAGTTGCTAGTGGATTGATTTGATAGTTCTGACACAAATCTCGGAAGCATGCTATTCCAAATTGAAGAAAGTAAATATGCATATCTTTAAAATGGCAAGCATTTTCGTAACTATTAATCTGCAGATACTTAACGCTGTGAAAGCTAGCCTAGTTATTAATTAGGAAGTGAAGCAGAGTCTTTATATTGTGTTGTTGTTACGAACGATTAAACAAATACAAAAAGAATCCAATACAATTTAAAAACAAGAAACATATAAAAGCCTACGGTACTTAAAAAGCATCATAAGATACACAAAACTCACAGCTCATATTCCCATTCGTCAAATTCAGTATAAGCACTACACTGTTTTCCTGTGTCTTCAGGGCTAAGCAAAAAGCCAAGAGGGGTCAGGGCCCATCAGCTCTCCAGGGGGAAGATGTTCCATTTGGTGGATGTTTGAGCAGAAAAGGCAATCTTCCGGACATTCCCGGGCTGATGGGACCCCCGCATTATGCTCCTCCTGCCAGATCTGATGCGATGGGTAGATGTAACTGGAGAGAGGTGGTCCTTCAAATAATTCAAATGTATACTTGCTACATTCAGGTGAAGGGAAAAACTCTTGATTTGTAAACTGAACTCTGCCCCTAATAGATTTTGTTTTCTAATAATAGAACTGTTGAAATGCTATTTCATTCCATCTGGGATTGAAATCTGCAGTGTAGTGTATAAAGCATTTTCTGTGTACCTGAAGATGGCCCCATGTCTAATTTGTTCGTGAGTTAAATGTGCTGTGATTTGCTTTGATTTTTATGTATTCCTAGGAAGAGACAATAATCTTGGCAGATTATGAATGAAACGGCTGTCCTGGATGACCTGTCAGGGCCTGGATGGAGATTGCACGCTTCCCTAGGTACTTTAACCATAATATCATATTGGATCACCTATAAGGGTTGGAAATTGAATAGATCCCCTTCTTCATCAGTAGATGGTTCCACCCATTGTAATGGGGAATGAGAGATAGGCCAGATAGTCTATGACTTATTGAATGCTATATGTAGTCCTCAGACCTTCTTTTAACATGTATAGTATATGTATGTCTATGGAGATTCTCAATCATCCAGGTCATAGGTGGTTTTTCAAAAGGCAACAGGACTTTCTGGTTTTTCTTTGAAGATGTTTCACTTCTCATCCAAGAAGCTTCTTCAGCTCTGACTGGATGGTGGGAAATGGAATGATTTATACTCCTTGCAGACAGCTGGTGATTTGCATTCTCTTTAGGAGTCATTTAGCGAGGGGGAGGATGCGACATCATCTATCATCTATCTCCAGTCTACCACACAGTCCTTTCAGCAGTTCCAAGAAGGCTCCCCACCCATTTGTACCATTCAGGTGACCCTGATGACAGAGATAAACCTCAACAACTCACTAAAAGAATGTAAATGACCAGCTGTCTGCAAGGAATGCAAATTCCTAAGACTTGACCTGAAGTAAATGCAAAATGTTCTACTTTCAAAAACAGTGCAATGACAAATGGAATATTTCTGAAGAAGAAAGAGCAGTTACTCTACACAGGAGATATTTAGAGCACCTTTCTCTCATGGGAGATGTACCAGAAAAAAATGCATGGATACATCTTTTCATTTGTCAGAAAAATTAAGCAGGTAATATTTTCCCTTTTAGGTTTAACTTTTAAAATACAGTACTCTTAAAAATGTTCTCTAAGCCGTAAAAATTCCAGTCTTTGTTTTAAAATCATTTTTAATATACCCACACAGATTCAATAAATATTTTTAAAGTATTCAATGCAATTTAGATCACCAGCTCATAGCTTTTTATATCTATGTCACACAGCTATTATGTAACTGTAGATCTCTAGAACCAGGATCCTTTTATTACAGAAATGCTCCCATTATTTCTTGAAAAAGACAGGCACATATTTATAAGCATTCTGTTATTCTATTTTTTTATTCATAGTAAGTTTTTAAGCTCCTTAATATTTCATTGACTTGTGTCTCACTGCAGTAGTGTATATACATTTAGACACCTCTGCACCAAAGTGTAGCAAGTTGGCCCTTCTGGAGTATACTAATCTTTCTCTCACAATCGCTGCTGTTGGAACCACCACAATTTTGAAGTGTTGCTACTGCTTTCACACAGCAACACATTTTCCACACTCTGGAAGGGAGTGGAAAAGTCCTCCTGCTTATTATTCCTTTCAGTCTCTTCTGTAGCATCAGTAGTGCAAGGGGTTTTAGCTTTCTTCTTTGGCAAAAGGAATGTCAGCATAATAAGATACTTTAAGATTTATTATGTATTAACTGTTAAGGAACCAATTTAGAATTAAAAAGACAAAGGGAAACAAGGAAATGAGGATTCCTGTCCACATGAAGATTCCTGTATATAGCAAGTACATAAAGAAAAGTTCAGTTCAATCTATTATACACGTTGTTAGAAGAATCAGAATTGGATCTAGTCCCATATTTTTGCAGAGAATAAATTTATTCTGATTTTCCAATCGTCATTCCAGGACTGGGACAATTGGTTTTCCCTTGGGAGGAAACATCCAATAGGGTCCGTTTTCCATCTTCCAAAATTAATCTCTGAAGAGCTTTCTTGCTCCTAATTGGTAATTTACAGTTCAAGTTTTCTGGGCTTTGCTGGACTCCACCCTCTATTTAGATTGGTAAATTTACGTTTAATTCTTTTGTATTTGAACATTTAGGAGGTTTTTTTTTTTCCCTCTTCACTGCATCATCTAGAGTTACATCCACTAAGGCTTCAGAATCACTGATTTAAATCTTCCCAGCAATGTAAACAAAATGAAATTATTTTATTAGGACTTTGACCAGCATCACTAACAAGAGAAAGGAAACAAGATTGCCATGGCAAACCCATTACCAAGGAATCATAAAACAATAGAACACATCTAAGTCACAGTTTTACACAGCGGTATGGCTCAGTAAAGGTATTTGGCAATATGGAATATGACTGAAAACTTAACATGGTTTAAAAATAATGAATATAAAATTTATCTGTGTGACCCTCAAATTTGGAAATAATTGGGGAGAGCAAAACATGTATCAGGATATCATACACACACAAGGGAGACTGTAAAAAGAGATGGGCAAGAGTTTAACCTCCTTAGTGCCACAAGAGCTATGTCTCTGAGGATATGGTCTCTTATGAAATCTACCCACCTTGAGGGGGGAAGGAATTAAAACCAGTTATAGAAAAAGACCATCTATATTTACTCAGGATTAGATGTGCAAATACCATACAATAAAGGGCTTGCAGTGGTCTAACACAGGGATCCTCACTCCGTGGGCCATGCAAGAAGCGGGCGCACAGCTCCACTTGTGCAAGTGGTACAAGTGGAGCTGCTCTCCTCCCCCCCCCCCAAGTACACAAAGGTGGAAAGGTTGGAGACCGTTGGTCCAACATTTGGCTAGAAAATGTAGGAAGAACAATGAGACCATTCTCATGATCAATGTCCCCAATTTGCTCCTTTACTAGTGACCATATTCAGAAGAGAGGCTGAGACGACAAAATTCATTTATACAAGTTTGATACCATGATTGACAGCTGTCTATTAACAGCAGAGGTAACAATCCTGTAGGATCAAACATGATTCCAAAGCATGAAGTTCTCTGAAATGTAAATTCTAAATCTTGCAAGTTCCTCACCCTAAGACCCTCGAAAAAAACTTGTTCCTCAGACTGAATGACAGCTCTGACAATATTTCACTGTTCCTGTTCTTGAAAAATATATGCCATTCTATTTGTAGTCTAATAATCAGGTCAACATTTATACTCCTTTTATCAGATGCACTGTTCCTTTTTAAATTTACCATAGATATTAAAAAACGTAATTCCCTGTTTAAATGGCAAAAATGAAAGGCAAAAAGCAAACAAAATAGAAATGCCATTTCTTTCCGACAGAAATCCAAGGATTCAATGTATACCTACTTGCATTTTCAGTCTCAATTGCTCTGGTCAATTAAACGGAATTATGGTCTGTCAAAAAGAGATCTTCCTTAAGACAAAGATTCACCCTTACTGTAAAAACAACCGAACAATCTAATGATATTAGATATATTCATACACAGATGAAATATGAAAATTAGACTTCAAGGAGATTTGAAACAGATATTGAATTTATTGGTCAGCTATGAGTAGGAAAATACATTGGTAAAGAAAAAAAAGACAACCCTGTATATAAATATAATACTAGCTAGTTAAAATTTGACCAAGAAAGTTCCACTGAAGAGAACAGTAAAAGCCCTTGTTTACCATCAGACCATATTCAATTTCCCATTTATCATATTGAAGAGCTGCCTATGGACAAATGCAACATTCTTTGAGCTTAGTGCAGATGATGTGCTGGTTGTTTTTTTTTTTTTTTTGTTACACATATGGTAAACAAGAGTTAGTCCAGTGCATTACACGTTATACAGAAGTACTGTGAATAGAGACTATCTAAAATTTAGACACTACTTAAACATACCAAGATTACCTACATTTTAAAGAAGCTTACACAACTGAAAAGTATATCAGGAGTTAACATATATGAAAATACTGTGTCAGGCTGGATGGGAAAATAAAACACTCACTACTTAAGCAGTAAATTTGACTTGGAAATTTGCAGTGATTAACTCTGTTGAAAAATGGTAGTGCAATTATTTTGTCTTTGAGTTCTTTGTCCTATGGATGAAGTGAGAACTTGACATCTGAACCTACTATTCTATATTTAAGCCACAGCAAAATTCATATAATTTTATCAGAGATTTACATAAGTGGGTGCAAGTCTGCATTTTGAATGGTTAGTTTTACAATGGAGACTTTATATGTTTTAAACCCACAAATAAACAGGGACAAAATAATTACACACATATCCTCAATATTTTTCTCGGTGATCTTAACATTTCAAAATCCCTAACGTTTATATTTTCCATTTAAATTCTGTTAACAACTGAATGTATGCACATTTCAGAACCAGACAGACATATGTAGGTCTTTTCTTAAATTATGGGACAGGGACAGGACACTTCATGCCCAGCAATGCTCTATGCTTTTGACTTAATATATGTGATTACATTAATAAGAAATACTGAACATATATTATGGCAACATCCAAAGCCACCTTAAGTAAATAAAGTGTTAAAGTTACTGGAAATTAGCATTTTGTGAAGACATCGTTTATTGCATTTTATTTATTAAATATCTGAATTTGTTTGATGCAGAAAATTATTTAAAAATAGTATTACACTTGGTGCAATTAATGTTATTCAGTAAAGTTGCAGAATATTTCCTCAAAGTGAGCTTCAATTCATTGCTGCAGAATTTGACCAAAGGCCCACTGATGCCAAAGGGGCTCTATTGTTTCTGAGGAGATTTTATTCTTCATCTTCTTATCCAAACATAGAAAATTAATTTGAGCAGCTCGGAGACTGCAATATGCCCAGGCAAGAATAGAAGAGCACCTGAATAGGCTTCTAAGCACTGAATATGCTACCACAAATTCATACAGATATGTATTTAAGACGGAACAACTAAAGGTGAAAATGGATTTGTAAAGCTTAAACCTTTAAGATTTACCAAGTGCACTCAAGCTCCAACTTAAATGGAAAAAAAATCAACTCCTTCCAAGAAATATAAAATGTATAAGTGCTTCCCTTCTATAAAGCTTTCTGGACATACTACTAAATAATCCAGATGATCAGGAAACAAAAGAGTTGCAAAATATGACAAGCTAAATTGGTTCCACTGTCAGAGAAAATTGTCATGACATACATTACCAACACATTGTTAAGGAAAGATGAGTAAAACACCTTTTATTCACACTTTTACAAAATAACCCCAACCAAAAAAAGAACAAAAGAACAAAAAAACCATCACTACTCATTGGATCTACTACATCAATTGTTACCAGCATTCCGATGTACTGATTATAAACTGGACATGTTTGGTATTTGAATAACTAAAAAAAACCCCCAAACAAACAAAAAACAAAAAACCCCACAACAACAACGACAAACAGAAAAAAAATCAGGTCCTAGACAAGGATTCAAGATCTCCCCTTTTTCTACTGAAACGTTAAAATGTTTTAAACATGAATTCATTGCAAATTTATTGTTCTCTTCAAAACAAAATGGTTAAGCACTTCTAAGTGCAGATAATTTCCTCTTTATAAAATATTCAATTATTAAGATCCATTTTTATTTTTTTTAAAGTCATTATTTTCAGAATCTCAATACAAGAGCGAGCTTTTATTTCTCTGCCTGCAGTTGAAACAAAAGCAGTTTGACCAAGTTCTTTCTTTATATAAGGTAATATTGAAGGTATGCCTACTAAGGATTCAATAAAATTCCCCTTTAGAACAGATTGTGTATGTGTGTGTGTATGTGTGTGCATACAAATACACACACACACACACACACACGGCTTTCAAACACTAATGGCACTATGTGGGTACACAATTTTATTTTTGTTGACACTTTACAGAAAAGGACTTGGTCACTTTAATGATTGATCTGAAATGTTGTCTAGGGAACCTGTACTGAAAAAGCATTTCTAATTACACTGCTTCATAAAATAGAAGACGGCATACTTAATCTTCAAGGAATGGCGACTGAGGAATACAGTTAAATTGAAAAAGGAATTCACATGATGGTATTTAGTGGGGGAGTGAGGCTAGGAAAGAAACAGCATTATGCAATAACATTGAAAGAAGCAGTGCAGGGGTATCAGAAGCTTAGAATTTGTGTACCCACTATCTGAGCATGTTCATAAAAGTGATATTCCAACGCTTCACAAAAGGAAAACAAAATAGATGCCACAGCTTATACAAAAGTATCTTCATAAAATTTTCACAAAATGTTAACATTATTTTTTAAAAATAAAAGAGGATGCCCAGGTTCCCTCTGCATGCACAGGCAGTGCTAATTGAGAACAAAATCAAGCAGGCACAGTGGAGATAGGAAATTGGTGACTCAACACAGAAACTAAAGAGCTGTACACAATGTTCTGCCCAACCCACTTCTGACAGGAAAAATGCTAGAGTGATCAAACTGATGAGCGCTATCCATCCACAAAAGCCTAATCAGACACTGCTTAGCTTATCTGTTCCAAAAACAAGTGAAAGTTGCCACTTTAAGTTAAAAGAAAGAAAGAAACTGATGCATGTTAACTATGAATTTACCAAATTCAGATTTAAAAGCGGTGTTCTCAATTTTAAAAAATGAAGTAGTACATATGGGCTAAAAGCCCTAACAGTGCAAATCATTAGCAGAGAAAATCTGGTGCAACTTCTTTTACAAGCTGGCCTTTATAACACATGAAACAGATAAAAATTTAGCCTTAGTTTACAATACAATCATTTTCCAAATCTGATTTTTTTTTAAAGTACAAAATCTCATAAATCAGGTTTTCTGTTGTTCATATACAATCAATAAAGGCTAAATTCAAATTCTATATTTTACAAACAAACAAGTCTGAAAAAGAAGGGAGTGAAGTATGGAAGAATGGTCTTTTGATTTTTAACTACTGGCCTCAAAAAGTAGTGCTACAGATATCTGTGCAAAAGAGAATTTATTATAGTAATTCCCTATTTTCAAGGCATGAAATATTACATTGGATAAAACAAACAGATTATTGGTAACAAATCTAAGAAAGGTGCCCATGCACCAATCCCTGTCTAACAGTATATAAAGCATGTTGGGCTCAGAATTGTGTGTCTGATAGCACCTGGCTTTTACTATTTCTTTAACAAATTATTAGATTTAAAATTAAGATCATTAAGAAAGATCCCTGTTGGCCATACCTCACTCCTCTATATTCAGATTTTACAATTTTACAAATTACATCGAGGTTGTCCTCTAAAATGTACTTGACTACCTCCTGCTAGGCAGATGGATTCCATTTACCGGGGGCAGGAAAGGCAGCACCAGCTCCAGTTGTGCAAAAAGTGAGAAGTGGTCAGAAGGAATGAGCGGGTGTGGACAGCCACTTATATTGTTCTCTATTAGCCAATGATGATCCAAAGGTCCTAGGATGCCAAGAATATTCAGCTGAGGTTTAGAATAGAAGATGTAATCAATAATACCCTAAAAAAAAGAAAGGAGAAAGGAACTGCGTAAATATCTTTACATTAATAAACTATAGGTTTGTAAGAACACACTAATTTCATGTTAAAATATCCGCTGGTGTATTTTTAGATGGCTGGCCTATGCAGAGTTCTCAGATATAGAAAAATGCCTACTCCAATATACATTTTCCTATCGTTTGAAATCAGATGTGGCATTACTACTTCAGTTTCCACTGCTTGTAGCTATCAGGTTGTCACTCCAATCCCCTCTGTCTGTAACATTTAATTTACACTTCTCTCTATCCACAGCTGATGTGTGCAATAAATCAAAATAGGAGAGGTATAAAATTATAAAAACCATTTAAATATCTGGAACCATGAGCCAGGGAAGATGGCTTTTGCCATGCTTTCTTAGCTACCTGGTGTAGCATATGCAGCATCAGAATGGCTACCACGATATGTGTAAGTGGGCTGAAATAAAGGACTTTGAAAGGGGACATTTTAAAATGATCTATTGTCTTATATTTGTGATATTAAGAAATGGCCCCTGGTTCCAACTTCATTTGATTAATTAACTTCTGATCATGAGAGAAAGGCTGTTGTTTGCAGGAAAACAAGATCAGGTTTATGGCACCATAAAATATAGTGTGATGTTTTGGTGTGTAGAGAAGAAAATAAGCTATAGTTGCCACAGATGATACCGAAGTCACATAAACTCAGTAGTGAAACTAGTGGGATAGCTATCTATGGTGATGGCAATGGTTACAATATCCTTTTTCAAAAAGATAAAAAAACACAACGTCTAGACAAGAAAAGAGGTGATGTAAGAGTAGCCATAGAATCTGAATTGGTTTGACATTTATGTAATCTCAAAAAATGGCATATGAGTTTCATACTAAGGACTTCAGATTTAGTGAGACTTATTGCTCCCATAGGCAGAACAGAAATCATGCTACTGGTTTAGAAGAAGTTCAATTCTTCTTCTTAGGACAGAATATTACATTTTCAAAATGCTTAGAACTAAAACATACACAATCTCATAGCCCTGGCTACGATGGTTGGTGCCTAAACATCTGGAGAACACCAGATTGCTTAGCTACTGATAATTCTAGACTCTAGGTGAAACAATGGAGGCTACACTAATTCCCCATTTGTCAGACATCTTTCACAGTACACTAGTACCAGTAGTTTTTGACAAATACCAATAATTTAGCCAATGTACATAATAAGAATATTGCCTTGAACCAATACAGCAGAAAAAAGTTCATCTTATTATTCAGAATCCAATATCTGAACTTTGCTGAGCCAAGGGCTTTTTTTTCCAAAATCAGTATAGAAAAGGAGAAGAGACATGAGAGAAGCAACGATGAGATAATATGAAGTAAGAGTATTAGCTATAAATGGAGTTTATATATTCAAAAAAATAATGTACTCTCATCCACTTAATGGCTCTGGGCATCTTACAAAGGTGTGCTTAATAGGGAGAGGGGCGGTATAGAAATAAAATTATTCTATTCTAAAAATATTAAACATTGTAACAATAAACTCCTAACATGCAGTCTGGCTATCTATCTGTTTTAGAAGAGCAAAATAGATGACAGGACACTAAGTCATATGATCTGGTCCATTGTCATCAAATTTTGGTTTAATATTCATTAAATTTGTAATTGTACAGTTACAAACATCAATGTGATTTAAAACTGGGAATATATTCTTGAATTATACATACATGCAAAATATAAATTCTCCCTGTATCAAGAATTACTGATTTTACTGAGCTTTGGAGTGGAGCAGCAACAAACAATAACTCTTCATGTTGTAAAAACAGTGTGACCTCCAAATTGCAACTTCGGATTGTCAATATGTGTTTGTTGTGTGATTGCGAGCTGGCTATTTATTTATCAATGCAATGGAAATTCTGATATTATTCCATGGTGTCAAATTTTAATGATATATTTAAAAATTGGGCTAATTGTCCTGGCTGATTAGGCAGGGCAGGGCATTCTCTAGGTCAGTGGTCCCCAACCTTTTCGGTTCCAGGGACTAGTTCCGTGGAGAGAGGTTTTTCTGCAGACCTGAAGGGGTGTGGTTTCATGTGTTGCCTGCATCCCATAGATGGGACTTCGTTTGTGCAGCCTTGTTTCTGACATGCCCAGTGTGGTGCCGGTCCACAGACCAGGGGTTGGAGATCCCTGCTCTAGGTACCTTCAGCTAAGGAGTATTGGCTAGAGGGGCCCAAGACAGCCTTTTTTGCTGTGGCACCCTCCGTTTGGAACATCATTCCCCCATACTAGATTAGCTCTGGCCCCCTTGGCTTTTTGTAAAGCCTTGAAATTTTGGCTTTGGAGCCTAGCCTGGTGCCCTGGGCATGTATTACAACCTATCACTTGGCTGTGTGAATGATTGGTTAGATTATGCTGGCTGCTATGAATTTTTATTTTTTATATTGAATATTTTATGCATTTTATTTGTTTTATTGCAACCTGCCTAGAGTCACATAAAAGAGAGATACACAGCTATATAAATTGAAGAAATAAAAGATTTTACGTGTAGCATAACATGTTTTGGTAATTTCGTTACTTGTGGGGGTTTTCCCCCCCAATTCCCCCCCCCTTTAACATTATACCCTATTTTTAAAAGCAAATAAAAACTCAGGTATTTTCTGAGCCCC
>JANHFK010001830.1:397887-408193 GCA_036250565.1 Sibynophis collaris | reverse complement strand
TGAGATATGTTTTAATTTTGAGACAAAGATATTATTTGGAGACTGAATCCCGTGCTAAAAATAGGGGTAAATATGTTATATTAGATTAAATGTAATAATTAAAGTGTAACTATTGCCAGGAGTTGGGAGGAAAAAAAACCTGTCTTTTCTTTGAAAAAGATGAAAAATTAATAGATAAGAATATATTATAATGTTTATTTTCTTTTTGTGTTTTGTATATGGTACTTGAAATGGATAATGTGTTAAGTCAATATGAACCATATTATTGAATATGTAACATACCCAGGCATTCATGTATTTACGTATTTGCAAAATAGATTTGTATGGTTTATGTTCTGTGTGGAAAAAATAAAATAAAACTTATTCAAAAAAAAAAAAGTGATCGTAAGTCAAGGACTATCTGTATACCACACTGGGTTTTTATTAAAATTGACAGTAAGTCAAGAACCTGTAACTGTTTAAACATCATCATGTCTCATATTGTGCATGGACGGAGTGAGATAACTGAAAGAGAAGACAACTGCTTAAGACTGCCTGGCAATCTTATCATGGAGAGTTTTATATTTATTTGTTTGTTTGTATTCCACCCTTTATTAATTTTTCAAATAAATTTACAAATAATTCAAGGTGACAAACAAAGATGCCTCAATTCGTAGCTCAGTCAATGAACTGACTACATGCTACACCAGCATTCTTACGGTGTGACTTCAACATAGGATATCTAAGATGAATATTCATATTCTTTCAGCTACAAATACACATTCATGTCAAGTACAAACTACAAAGAAAACAAAAAACTGCTTTCAACCAGTATACTAAATAATTCTAAACATCTGAATCTATATGAAAAAAATCAATACTGATTCTTCAATAGCAATCAAATCTCCTTGCTATTATGAAAATAATGCTGAAGAAACTGGTGTGCAAAATATTTGACTCCAACAGTTTCAAGTGCCAAACACCTCATTAAAATATGAAGTGCTCCATCTTGAATGCTGTTTTGTATCGGTCTTAAGTATTTTGAGCTCAAATTAATTCTTTTCTCTTGTTTGCAACATTCCCCAAACACTTGAAACTGCCCATCTCATGCCCGAAACAGGTATTTCACAACCTTGTGTGAGGCCATTTTGCACCCAACATGGGTGTTTCAGATTTGAGGTAACTCAGTTTGAAATGTATTTCATATTCTTACTTTAAAATCCACAGCCCCCTTTCTTCATACCTCATCAATGAACAGTTTGGCTGTTAACAGCTGAGGTATTACAAGATTCTTAAATTAGTAACTTATAAAAAGACCTTTTAATGCAAAATAACTAAAGATAAAGAAATAGCTTTTGTTGCAAGGGGAAAACTTAATGTTGTTATGCAAGTTAATGCATGTGATCCAGAGAAAAAGCATTTGCTTACTTTTCTGTCTTAAAAAATATTGCACAACCATCAACATGCTTTCTTTCTTGTTCAGACATTGTCCTAGCTCTGGATTTTGGGCTAAAGAATCCATTGTACCCACGTTCTTTCAATTCTGCTAGGAAAAAACTGTAGTACTGCTCCGTTTCAACCTCCTAAAATATAAGAAAGCAAATAATTAGTTAAATACAATATATTCATTTGTAATTATTACAAAGATTTTAATATCATCCAATTAGTTTAGTTTGCAAAGTAATAATGAAAACATCACATTCAAAAACACCTAAAACCCACAAAACAAAAATCACATTAACTGAGAAACTGTTGATTGAAAACCGGCAAACATTAAAACATACCCTTCTCCCAAAAGGCAGTCCAATACCAACATGAATGGCTTTGCGAAAGTAAGCTGTTCCATAACCTTGCGACTGCCATGATCAAGAAGTACTGCTTGTCAAGTGCAGGAAATCAGGAATCCAGGCAGTCCAAATGGTTTATTATATGCTAATGCTCTCTACAAGAATCTGAACTACTAACAGTCAAAGCAAACTAGCGGTAGATAAGAGTCAATGGATTTCAAGGTGGACTGGACTTAGATCGCTTGTGGGCATGAAGGGACTCAAGATTGATGACATGTTTGACCTCTCTTTTGGACTCAACCTGATCATCTCCTACATCACCTCTCTTTACTTCTTGTAGACTGTAAGCATGTATTCCTGGGATGAATAGACAGAATGGTTTGATTCTTGCTATAATAGATGGCTGTGAAAATATATGAGAACTGAACCATGACGGATTTTATAGGCTGAAGACTGAAGTATGCATTGGAACTGGAAGTCTACTAGTAACCACTGAAGTTATGGAAGCATCAGATGTTATAGTCCTAAAGTTGCTAAATTTCGCCAGCAGCTATGTTTTCAGCCAACTACACTTTCTGAATTATCATCAAACATAAGCTCATTGTAATAGTCTAAATACAGCATTATGGGGGCAGAAGGCGTAGTTTAAGGGCTTCATAACTCAGAAGCTGGGCAAAGACTCCCATGACTGTGGCTTCCTTATTTTTACTCAAGCAGAAGTTGCGAATTTAGGAAACCACTCAAGTCACAGACCTGTTCCTTCAGATATAGACCAATTACTTATAGTATCTGATGATAACCAGACCAACTGAAAGAATGAGGCCAAGTTGTGTCAGTCAGCAAAACGTTTGCACATTTCCTCTGATCCTTAAGTACCTGATCCTTAAGCACTTGAACTTCCAGTTGTGTAGATTCAAAGGCTGGCTCTTATGATTTAAAGTACACGAATGATAAAAAAGTAGTTTAGCCAGTTTGCAAAATAAGATGCTATTCCTGTGGATGTATGTCACATTTACATTTGTAGCCCATTGAATTATATCTTGTTAATAGCAAAGTAGTTTATGCATGGCTGCAGCCTTTTTACCACGTAGAAGATTTTGGGTTAATGACCCAAAGTAAGGCTTGATTTAAGCACTGGTATAAAAATTTGGCATGGAACAAGCACTCTCTCCAGCCTTCTAGCACTGAAAGAGTGACCCAAAGTTGCCTAGATCAGGCAACTGAGGCAGGCCTGGAGCACAGAATCTCCTAGATGTCTAGTCCAGTGCCCTTAATCATTACATCAGACTGTGATGATGTGAATGGGATTTCATGCTCCAAACTAAAATGTTTCTGCAATGCATAAAGCTGGGGATGTGGTTCAGGAACAATTGAGTTAATTTATTGGGAAGCATGAGGAAGGTATAAAGTGTACCATTTTAGAAAAAGTATCAACACTTTTGTTCAACATCTTTGGGATTTGTTAAGTCAATAATGAAGAACAGATGCACTTTTCTGGGGTCTAGGTAGTAGAAATAAAAGCTTTGTGCATTTCCTTGGTTGGTCTCTGACAACAGCTAGTAGCACTTCTGAGCTGCTTGTAAGTATTCCAGGTTACAATAATCCGTTCCAACTTCAACAGGGTTTTGAGTTTCTTCCAGTAAATGCTTCCAAGTTTCAAAGGCTACCTACATAGTTAAGAGTTTCTTTTCCCAGACAATATAGTGCTATTTTGATAAATTTAATTTTATCTAGTTATAGGCTAGATACAGTGAAGCAAGGTCTGTATTTTTGCTGTAGCTCATAGCCAAATAACCTTTGGAGTCCTTGGAGCTGTGTCAGCTTGGCTATTTGCTTGCAAATGTTTCATTACCCATGTGTGGGTAATGACGTTACCTAGTCCGATAATAAAATGTCTGCCAGTAAACAACCAAGCTCAGAGAGCACCAAGGACTCCACAGTTCTACCCTGAGCTACATATATTCTCTTCTAGTTGAAATAACACTTATTGTGATATCAGAATCATTAGTTTCCATTGCAAATGGTTTAGCAGGGTTAGGATGTTGGAAGATAGGCTGGGTGAAGACGGATTCATTTTGTTCTTGGAAACTTTTAGTTCTTGGAAACTTTTCTGCCTGGGGTATACCATGTGGACGGTGCACTTTTTCAGAGATGGTAGGTTGAAGAAGTTGAGAGTTCTGAAAAGTTTAAAAAGAAGGTTTCAGCAAATGTGAGGTCAATGAAATTCCTGAAGGATCCAGAATCAATCATGGCTTGAGTCTGAATCTTTACAGACAGGATCAAATGGACCTAGCTGAATGGCCCCAGTTCCCTGATTTAGAAATCCATCTAAAGCTATACTCAAACATGGTCGAATGTGATTTCTTTGGCTACTAGTAACCACTGAAGTTATGGAAGCATCAGATGTTATAGTCCTAAAGTTGCTAGATTTCGCCAGCAGCTATGTTTTCAGCCAACTACACTTTCTGAATTATCATCAAACATAGGCCCATTGTAATAGTCTAAATACAGCATTATGGGGGCAGAAGGCGTAGTTTAAGGGCTTCATAACTCAGAAGCTACCACAACGGAAGTGCCAGCCAAAGCTGGGCAAAGACTCCCATGACTGTGGCTTCTTTATTTTTACTCAAGCAGAAGTTGCGAGTTTAGGAAACCACTCAAGTCACAGACCTGTTCCTTCAGATATAGAGCAATTACTTATAGTATCTGATGATAACCAGATCTGATATGACCTATAGACATGTTCCTGCATATAGTTTATTTTCCAGATATAAATAAGACTAGCTTCAGATTATTTGAATATTTTTTTTCAAACAAACCCCTTTGGCATCTAAAAAGAGAATGCATCAAAGGGAGAGCTGGATGGGATAATCCTCTGTATTGTTGGAAGCACCCATCAATACACAGGTATAAGTGAATCAAGTCTTGCAGAGAGATCGAGCACTTTACTCTGGTCAACTCAGGATCCTGTCAGTCAACCTTTTCTGCAACTGGTCCATCCCAGCTATCTCATTCCACTTCAATTCTTGTGAGAGGAGGCCACAGTCATTTGCATAATGACTGACCAGCTTCCTTGAAATTATCAGTGTCTATTTCAATTTGATATGGTTGATAATCTCACCATTCTTGAAATGATTGATTTCAATTAAATAACAAACTTATGGAGGTGTAACCCATTTTGTTACTGAACTAGATAGTAAAAACAAAATTAGCTTTAAAATGGTGTATGGGTGGTTTTCAAGACAAAAACTCATATACAAATTACACTGGGCTAAAAAGGCTAAAGCATTTTCAGGCACTACTGCAGGGCATTTTTAAAATGGTGCTGGCACATTCTATATTGTACAGCTTGTATGATCAGATGAAATGCTGTGTTTTCAATTGTCAATGACTGCAATTAAAGGAGTTACTTTCAATCTGTCTTGTGCTGCCAACTGCACATTTAGAGCCAGCTTTGATACAAACTCAAGGTCTTTATTGTAGTCATAAATCCTTAACTATAGTGGCATAAACACATTGCAAACGGCAGACTTTCTGCTTAGGGAATGAAAACATGACAACTAACTGTAGTCCAGAGAGGGGGAAAAGGCCAATTCAGAAGTGGTCCTAGTATGATCAGGTTTTAAAATTCATCCAGACAATCCAAAGAAGCATTGATATATAATCTTACTTTAATTGTCAAGTTTCTTTTCCATGCCCTTACTATCATCTTGATTAATTTGCTGAGCCATGCTTCTTTCTTTCAGTGTGGTGTGACTTCATTTGGTCTTCTCTTCGCAATTTGGGATGCATTGCTGGGTTGAAGGAGCTTGCGTAACTCAGGCTCTGGATCAGCTGATTCAGCTGCACTGTGTCTTCTTAGCAATCTCTTCATCTAATTTCTGTACGTAGTGTAGCCTCAGGGTCAGTGGTTGAGCTCTTCAGCTTCTGAATCTGAAGACTCAGACTAATTCCTAACACTAAAAGATCTATCTAATAGGAGTTAGGCAGGTGTGCTCTCTTCATTGAAGTCTACACAAGTCCATCAGCCAGAACAGTCTTAGTCTCATGTCCAAGTCTGAATCTTGATTCTAAGGGATCCAGTCAGTCCACTTTACCTAGAACAATTTGCAATTGAAGCCCCATCAAAATCTTCCCCTAAAAGAAGTTGAGTAATATGACCGGTTGAGAGTCATCTTAAGAACAGGCAACCCAACCCCTCTTTCACTTACTTCTTCTATCAAAGAGGCATTAATAATATCCTGAATCCATTCCCCCTCACCTCCCTGCTGGTTGCCTAAAGTACCTAAGGGGTGTGGATTCATCCCACAGGTTTCATAGCTCACACCGCAAAGTATCTTTTACACTTTCTTGTGTCCATAAGGTCAAAAGATAATATTGCCAAGACATTGCTGCAATATCATCTGCATATGGTCTGGGAAATACTGATAACCTAAAAATTTTTAGAGCAAATACTCTGTTGGATAGTACACTAGCAACAGCTCCAAAGTGTGCCCAATTTCAGTTATAGACACTGACACTCAAGTTACTGCCAAATTGGAATAAAATCCTTAGCAGCACGAGTTTTCTATTTTTAAGTATTCTGACCATATGAAATAATGAAACTCTGGGCTTGTTTCTGTTCCCCTCATGGTTCCAGAGTAGATGGAACAGATTTGTGTGCTGAATGCTACCTACTATTAAAACTGCAGAAAACTGGGCCTATTCAATATTATTAATAGCATAAATTCCTGCGGGAAACAATGGAAATATTGCTCTTATCTAACTGAAAAATTAGATTAAATTAGAATGTACTATCAAACCTGACAGTTGTCTTTTCAAGTTCTTTAAATAAACCTCTTCAGTTAATAGAGTACTGAAAGTGCACAACTCTTTAAAATGTCTTTCAATTAATTAATCCGCACTGTGATTTGGTTTTTTTTTTTTTTTAATAATCCCTTTATCTGATTTTAGCAGTTACTGTTCTTTCCTCCTCCCTTTCCTTTCATAGCCTTATATCACATGCAAGCATAACAAAAGCAACTTTGTTATTCCGATTGCTGGCTGCAGAAATAATTGAACACATATCATTAACTTTACAAGATATCAAAGTACGCACAGCACACGCATGTACATCAAGATTCAACAAACCAAAACACTGTCTATACGTCAAGACTACTAATATGAACACTTCTGTATAAAGTATAGACACACATATACCTTTGCAATACTTATCTGCAAAATAAATCAGAGCTCGCTCTCTCCTACATGAACTCTATTTCCCCATAGCAAAGTTGCTGTGTTTTTTTTTAATGGCAGGAACTTGGTAGGCTGCCAAGCATGAAGCTTTGAGCAGGTTTCTTCTGTCTGATCTTGTGTTTAATTGTATCCCCATCCCCCACCCTGAGTCTAAAGCATTAAAGCTAGAACATGACTGGCTAGACTGGAAAATGGCTGGAGAAAAGAACCCAATTACAACACAAAACTATTGCCCAATTATACTGCTCCAAACAGTCAAAACCCTCAAAACTAGCTCTTAAAACCATTGTGTTCTGTTACACGAAGTTTGAAATTGAATAATTTTTCACATCTCTAATGACAGCCTCTGTGAGGAAAATAAAATTATTACAGGACTTGTCCATTATACTTTAGTTCCTAATTTTAGACAAATTCTTCAGCAAATGACTTGATAATTTTTGATGTTTTGGCACTATTCGAATAACTTGAGAGCCTAAGAATGTAGAAATATTTAAATTTCATATAAGGAAATGATATACAACTGTCTCAAAATTAAGTTATGACAGTATGGTTTAAACCAGAGTCATCCACAGGATCCAGAACTTTTATCAAAATGACAAAAGCTGTCACACTGCCTGCACTAATCCTTTCATGCAACGTATATACAAAAGGTCAGAACTCATTTTATATCAGTGCATCATCCCTTTCCCCAGTCCCCTCTGGATGCTTTTAGTTTAAACCAAACATGAGCACTAAGAGTGATAGATAACTGAAATTACAAATAGACCAGGGGTGTCAAACTCGATTTCATTGAGGGCCACATCAGGGTTGTGTTTGACCTCGGGGAGGGGGGACATGGTCAGCATGTCACTCGTGTTGGTGCCTATGGTGGCTCTAGTGCTGCCAGTGAAAATGGGCTACTGAGCTTCGTTTTAGGCTGTAATGGCTCCTGCAACCCTCTTGTCAGTGAAAACGGAGCTTGGGAACCCATTTTCACCAGCAGAGGCACCGTGGGCCGGTACTCCACTGTTTCCAGGGCAGCCTCGCAGATCAGATCTAAGCAGCCCACGGGCCTTGAGTTTGACATCCCTGATATAGACTGACAGAATAATCCTAACCATTGCTGTGTCTTTCTTTGCATGAAGGTAACTCAAATATATGTTTGCATATTGCTAGTGATATTGAGCGTGTGTAAATGCAAAGACTACTAGTACCGTACACTGTGTTGGTTTGTTAAACTTTGGTACATTTGAGCAACCAGTGCATGCTCTTTTGCCTTCCTGTTGTATCGGGGTTCCAAATATTAAAAAGTGTCAGAACAGAGACAATGTTGTTTTACGGTTTTCAGTGAGCTTTTCTTATCTTTTTGTGTTGCTACGCTTCTGCTCAGTTTAATTTTTCTTGACTTGAGCCCTGTATATGCGTGACTGTTTCTTTGTCTGGTTGTGAGCTTTTCATTATTTCTCTCTGGCAAAAGAACAGCTTATTTTATGGTACTGTGCAATCTCTCTTTCCGAATCAACGCACAATAGTAAGAGAATTATTAAGTGCAATGCTAAGTTGCAGGGCAATAATTTCAAAGTAATTTTTGTAATAACAAAACAATGCTTCATAGTGAACACACATTTCTGTACTGGGTAAGCAGGCTTCTTCTGGTCTTTCCAGAGGAACAGTAGGCCTGCTCTGTTAAAGAACTAAATGTTTGTTAACTGCTAAAACTAGGTGCTGATAGAAAGACTGTCAATGAGCGATTAGCTCCCTTTGTTCTCTGCATGCTGACTGTATGTCTCATGGGTTTATTTAACAATACAAAGATGACACTCTCTGCCGTGAAGTGGAGATTCCAATTCAATCTGCTTTTGTACTGAGCATGAAATGAAGCACATTATCTATCTAAAGCACACGGGTGCAGATCTAATTAAACTAATTGCAATAGTAATTGACTGAATAGTCTAAAGCTTCAAAAAGGTAATGGTATCAGTCAGCAATAAAATAAATAAATAAAATTAGAAAAATAAAATTAGAAGATAAATACATCAGAGAAGGAAGAACAATACAAAGTACAAAAGCAATGAATACATAGGATTTGTAAGATCTCATGGTAGGCCCTAACGAAACTATTACAAAAAAAATATTTTGTTACTTCAGCCAATCAAGAATTTAGTTTAGAATCCACTGAACTTACAAAAGATCAAGTTGAATGGCAGCTAGACTTAAAATTCAGGAGCTCAATTCAAAGCAATTCTTTTCGGTTTAGCACCTTAGCAACTGCAATAATCTTTTACTTGTTCACTGCTAGTGATGCATCAAGTATTTGAATATGCAAAATATGCAGCTATAAAAGCTTCTATATTTATGGAACAAAATATTTCCCTTTGACAATGAGTATTTTTCAAGCTCAGAAAAATCCAGACCAATAAAAAATACCTCTTAAGAAACTTGGGACCTATAATATGTAGTTTCCTCAATAAACTAGGAGATAAAGAAGTATCATGAAGGAGAGCTATTATTCATGCCAGAATTCTAGTGGTAAGTGCATCACATAAAAGGTAAGATTAAAAATGCTAGATTTACCTATTCAAAAATATGTCCATTAGAGAAAAAAACTAGGTCACAATGAAATAACTATATATTTGAAGAACATAAGAGAAATGAAACTCCAAAAGGCAGGGTTGGAAATCTGGACAATTTTTGCCCGTTTAATTGCTATTTAGAAAGCATCCAATTTGTATCTATTGATGGACATTTTAAACTCATGAGATGACAAGCTATAATATAATATAAACTCATGAGATGACAAGCTATAATATAATATAAACTCATGAGATGACAAGCTACATTTAACACAAAAAACAAATTAGCATTTCCCTGGCTTGGTGAAGTGTGCACTAGCCAGCGGGGTTGACCCTAATTCCTGTTTTCTGCTTCAAGGCCCATGTAATCCCTAACAGAGAAGCTCTGCAACTTTATTTTTTTCAATACATCTGTTAGCTTGGCACATCATCTGTGACCATGTAGCCCATCCTTAAAACAGATGGGAAAGCAACTGAATCACAACAGATGAATGATAAATCAGGAAATGACTTTCAGTGCCTCTCACTACGGGGTGGGGTAGAAAATATTTAAGCTTCATTGTACTTGTTTACTATTGCCTCTATTCATTTGTCTGTGATTACCTTCAAATAGTTCACAAACAGAAGCTAAGGGCTCATTTTAGTGATAAAGGCAGTGAGGAATACTACAGATCAGGGGTCCCCAACCTTTTGGACCTCAGGGACCACCAAGTTCATAATTTTAAATCCCGTGGACCACCAAATTCATAA
>JANHFK010001830.1:374225-385612 GCA_036250565.1 Sibynophis collaris | reverse complement strand
AGGCAGCCAATGCAGCTCGCGCAGGAGAGGTGTTACGTGGGAGCTTCTAGAAGCTCCCAGAATCCCCCGCGCGGCCGTATTCTGCACCATCTGTAGCCTCCGGATCGACCCCAAGGGTAGCCCCATGTAGAGAAATTTTATTGACAATATGACATTCCCTTTACCAATTGGCAGAGAATATTTTTCTGCTTTCTTATCTTGGGGTGTCTGTTATATGCTTTATAATTTCTTTCCTAAGCTATATATTGTATACATTATATTAATTATATAATTAATATGGTATATATTATTAATAACAATAGCAATTTGCATTCCTATGGAGATTTTAGACAAGGCCTTCCTTCTAAAAGACTCAGATAATTTAAAAAAATTAGTCAAGTCAAAAATCCATCCTAATATATTCAATGACCTTATTTACAGCAGTTATGTAAAATGTTGCTGCATAAATCAGAATTTATTCTCTAAGGTATTCTCAACTTCTTTTTCAGATATCAAGTCCATGTGGAATGTAGTTATCCTTACATTCTAGAAGATGCCTACATTCTCAGATGCAAATTGATCTAATCTGGGTCAATCTAAATTATGAGACAAATATAAATCTCAGCACAGATGAGTAAAAAAAGGGAAAGGCTTTTGTTCTGGTGGGTGTAACTTGTATCCATCAGTAAAACAAGTGACAAAACAAAATCTAAATTCTTGCATCCATCAATTTATCCCATTTTTCAGTTAATTGGCTAAATCTGATACATATTCTGACAGGCCCAATACTATATTTCTTTTTTTTTTAAATGCCTAAATGCAAACGAAGTTATATACTTTTAATGAGATAAAAAAGTAATAGCAATTATTCTGTTGTTAAATTTAATTTCCTGTACACAGGAAAAGGTATAGAAGCCTGCATTGTACTGCTTCTAGTTGGTCACTTTTTCCAGTTAACCTTTTTTTTTTAAAAAGGGGGGGGGTTATAGTTCTCAGTCATTCCCTACTATCCACATCACATTGAATGACACATGGATCCTGAAAACTACTGGAATGGGGAAAGACACTGATAGAAGTTTTGTATGCTCTCTTTGTACCCTAGAATTTTACTTTTATAACTGTTTCATATTCCATTTTTTCAGGCATATAAAGTAAGAGATAAATCAACTGTATCAACAAATTAAAGATCTATGAATCAATTCAAATATCCCTAAGCGAAAGAGTAAAGAATTCTCCCCGATTTTCTCTTTTTCTGTAGCCCCTGTGTTCCTATGAACTTGCTCCAGAGTATTTAAAAATCCTATGGAAGAACTTTGGAGATAAAGAAACAGGTCATAAACAAAAAGGAGAAATTGTAAATGTGAACTCAGGAAAGTCTCCACAAAATCAAAAGCCTTCTGTAAATGCATTTACATGTAGTCGAATTACGACCACAATCGAGCCCAACATTTCTGCTCTTAAGTGAGACACCTTGCTAAGTGAGGTTTGCCCCATGTTATGACTTTTCTTGCCACAGTTGTTAAGCGACTCACTACAGTTGTTACGTTAGTAACACGGTTGTTAAGTGACTCTGGTTTCCCTATTTATTTTGCTTGTCAGAAGGTTGCAAAACGGGATCACATGACCTTGGGATACAGCAAGGGTCATAAGTATGAACCAGTTGCCAAGCGTCCGAATCTTGATCACAGGTTCATGGGGATTCTGGAAAAGTCATATGTGAAAAACAGTCATAAGTTACTTTTTTCAGTGCTGCTGTAACTTTGAAGGGTCACTAAATGAACTGTTGTATGTGGAGGACTACCTATATTTGATAAAATACGTGGTGTAAAATGGTGGGAAAACTATGAAAATACAGCTGCATCTATTTTAAGGCCAGAAAAGCAAAAGTATTGTACTTCCAGCACCGTTTACCTGCCCAACATATAATCAATGCTTTCAACCTCAAGAAACCACTACAGTGAGCACAGAGAATATAACCTGCCCCGGGAGGCTTCACAGCAAGAATTACAGGCCATTCTCCTATGCCTATGATTCACTGGGTTAGGGAAAGCTTAACAAACAAGGGTTAATTTGAGTGTCTGAGGCTCAACAATAGAAGGTTGTCCATGCCAAAAAATAAAAATAAAAACATACACATAGATTGAAAAGTTGTCTCTTGAGCAGCTAGCATTTATGCAATTAGTAGACTGTGTTTTAAATTTAATAAATATGAAGACAGGTTTATCTAGATTGGGTGCAAAATAGCAGTAAAAATGGCTGCAGTAGATTCCTTTTTACAAGATTTTAATTTTTAAGGCAAGAAATCAAAACAGACCATTTAGATTTCATTAGCTAAAATGTGGACAGAGCAGCTGATGTTTCTTAAATTAGTCTATATTTGCATAGTCCACAATTATTTGATACATAGTGAAATCATGTGACATAATTTTGATTCAGATTTTATCAATTTGCATGTTTACTACTGTAATATTTCACTAATATTGACTGGTTAAGCAATGTGATTTGGAAATGATATGGAATGTAACAGTGATAAGATTCCCTTGTACAAAACAATGTTATTTCAAAGAAACAAAAAGCAACTTTAATTAAATCCAAGACTACATGTCTCTCTAATTTCCTCACAACTCTCTTACTTTCCATCCTAAGAGAAAGCAAAATAGGCTGATTAGTTCACTTGTAGGACTTCCTGTACAAATCTGTAGTTTGTAGTGTCTGTTGCAGGTTTGACTATTTTGAGCATTGAACAAACATTAGTTATCTATATATTTATATATTTCTTTAACTGTATCATCAGGGGGAGGGAATCATGAAGCTATGCATTTCAGACATCTGTCTGTCTTAAAACTCTACAGGTTATTGAAAACTGAGACATTGATGGATTATTTGTTGCAAGACAAGCAAATTCCCTTTTCCGTTTCATCTCAGATTTTATAAATTATACATCAGTAAATATGATTAAATAGTCATATTAATGTAGCCAAATAAGTTTTGTATTTTTCATTTTCTGATTCCAGATTATCATGATTTCTAGATATGTTCTACTATCAAGATTCCTCTATATAATCAGGTGAGGTTTTTTTAACACAATTCCACATTTCTGATCTACAAAACATATAGGAAAGTTCACAAAATATGGTTAAATGAATACTTCCCTCCAAGTATTGGGCTATTGAAAACTCAAGTACTTGAATCTTCAGTTGTTTGAATATTCTAAACAATCAATAATTCCTGGTAGATCTAAATTAGATGGAAGAACTACAAAAAATTCTCACTATAAAGTTAATAGTATTATTAAAGACCTATGTTTCATGAATTCAGTCAATTTAATAAGGTCTCAGCCATAACTAGATATTCAGTAAGCAATGAGGTGAATTTAACTCTAATTGCCTAATTATATTTGTCTTATTTTGTATACACAAACTAAAATGGATGAGAAAATTAAAAAACAACAGCAAAAAACAAGTCATACCATATTAGCTTTTGGAAGCTCACTAGCCATGATTACTCAAAAAGCAAATCATATTGTAATTCACAGTATCAAAAGCATTAAAAAGATTAATAGATACCAGGGTACATGTAATTCAATGCACCAAAAATTATTTTACATTATAATAAATCATGATTGATTAAAAATACTCTTAATTCTGGGCATTGCAGTCCCAAGAGTATGACAATTCCAGTTCAGTGAAAGTTGCATTCGGAAATATCTCCAAAATATGCAACCACTGTATTTTAAATAAATTAGTTCTATGTCAGCAAAAACTAGATTTCAGATGTAAATACTAAATTCCAAACTACAGTATAGAGAATACAATATAGCTTGCTAAGAGAAACAAAGAGTTCATTCAAACAACTCAGCAAATTCCTAGCTATCTTCATTTTAAAAATAGATACAACTGATTGAGACATTAGATGTTTAGCACCCATTAACTTTTTATGAAAGTGATGCTTATGTGCTATCATAAAGCTCTTATTATTTTTTCACTTCAGTAAGTCCAAACAGAATCCTATTAGAGCACTAGCTGCCCCAAAAGAAATTCTCTTTCTATATATCATATGGACACTGGAAATGTTATAATATATAATAGCCTGGAATGAACATTTTAAAAGGTATTTTTGCAAAATAATTATTTGTTTTGAATAAAAAGAATGAGGAGCATCATGTATCTAAGTGCAGGCCTAGCTTCTTGGTACCTTAGGTATATTTACAATATCCTATGAATTTTTTAAACAAAGATTTTCCCACTGAAGTCCTATCTCCCAATTGATGTAAAGTTTCCAAATTTACCAGTAAAGTTTCCACAATATTTACCAGTAAAAGTGTGCCAGAATATTAAAGAAATTTTACACTTCTCTGGATTTTACACCCCCTGATGTTAGACTTGCAGTACTCCCAGCCTAATCCACACTGGAAACGCATATGGCTGATCAGTAGGAGAGTTGCAAACCACACTAAGAAAAACAAGAGAAAATCCAGTTAGAGTAATATTCTTATTTGGAACTAGCTAGATACCGGTGCTTCGCTACAAAACTATGTGATGGGGCTTGATAAATTGACACTTACAGCTTGAAACTTAATGAGTAGTTACAATCGGCCTCTCCTGTCCCCTTCTCTTCCTCAGCCTTGCCCCACAGAATCCTTCCCTATCCTATCCCCTTCTGTCCCTCAGGCTTACTCCACAAAAACATCTCCTACCCTATGCTATCCCATTCTCTCCAGAGTTATTTTCAAGTTGGAAGGGGGAGTAGAACGTCTAACTAATTAGCACCAGAGATTGTTATAATAATATAGGAAATATTAATGCTGATGGTCATTTCAAAAAATCCTTTCTTAGTGAGCACCTAGAAGCTAAGAGAAACGTACATAGCAAATTTCAAGTTTGTAGGCTGTATGGTTCTGGAGATTACGTGATTACGGCATGAGTGGTTTTCGCTTTTATATATATAGATAAAAGGAATTTGGGCAAATATGCTAACAATTGGAAATCTTAAGAGCTTATTTACAGTTTTAACTACTTAAGGCAGAATATTTGAATTCCCTACCATTTTTACTGCTATACACCAAACATTTTCAAATAATTCAAATTTATTGGTGAAGTTAAGCCTTTTTAGAAAAAATAAATATTTGAAAGTCAAGGTCACCGTCTCTAACATTTTCAGGAATTGGAGCTCAATCGCTGGAGTGAACTATTTTTACAATAAAGCCTGTTAATGTAATACAATTTAAAATTATGTTATACTTCATTTTCTTTTTAGCTCTTAAATCAGAGTTAAAATCCAGTTGTTATTAACCTTATAATTAATTCACTTAATGATCTCACTTGTGAGAGATTGCATTATTCCAGATAAAATACTTAATACAATATGTATATTGATATTACTAATGAATAAAGAAAAATGAATTGGATCACTGAGATGTGGAAGAAGTAATAGTACCATGAGCTGGATCCAAGGCAAGCAAGATAAGGAAATGGAGGCGATACAGAATGCCTAAAACAGCAATCTGATTTGCACATGTTCAGCTATACGTTTTCCTATTTAGCATTATATGTGGATCTCATTGTTGGTAAAATGTAATTTATGGCTTAACTGTAACCTTCACAACTGTGGCTTATACATTAAATCATAGTTAGGCAAAGTATGCTTTGCATACGTAAATCTAGTCAAAAGCTTCACACGTAACAGAAGCCAAAAACTAGCAAATCATCTTATAACTTAGCATGATGCATGAATTCAGCATGATGCATCAGGCAGTCTGTCTAGAAGAGTTATTGATAAAAGAAAAACAATGATTCCTCTAGGAACCATAAAGCTCCTTCTGTCATTTTTAACTTTAAATTTCACCAGGTCACTTGGGAGAACAGTCAACAAGAAAGGTGGAAATACCAAACAAGTGATAAGTTGAATTGGTCTATTACACATTAGATCAATAGGTCAACCAATCGAACTCTGGCACATCAATAAGATCATACAGTAGCCTAGTCAGAGATTGAGAGCTGAAATCAAGAATACATATATGCCAACCATACAAAGAACACAGGGTGAAACAAGAATTAGCCCCTTTGGGTCAGTCATTATATGGCCTACCAATATATATGTATATTTCCTACCAGTATATATTTCTAATATGTAAACAACATGTGTAGAATATATATACATACAATGTCTTAATAGCGCAAGTATTTCAAATAACAATATATACGTTCTCCGTCTGTCTTTTCCAGTTGCATAATTGTCATCTGGCAATTGTTCACAAGCTCAAAGGCGTTTTCTCTGCAAACTATTTTAAGTTTCTTATCATTTTCCATATCACAAAAAAATAATATTACAAGGAAAATAAGCTTATCGTTTTACATACACTGACTACATTCTCAGTCTTTAAAAGTGTTAATTTGTAAGAAATTCTTCCAATCAAAACAGGGTTGTTGTTTTTCTTAGTGTGTTTCTTGCTTAGTTGTACAGATTGCTTGACTTGCATTGTGCCCATCTAGTTCTTTCAGTGAAGCTTATCCATGCATGGTGCAGTGAGGAATTTTGATTCAGCCAGCTTAATGCAGTGCCTGACATTGATTGGGATGAGAGGGAGTGACTATGCCAAGGTCATCCAGCTGGCTTCCATGCCTAAGGGAGGACTAGAACCTGTGTCTTTATACTCTTCATCCAGCACATTAATCTTTATGCCATGGTAGGTCTCATATTTCCAATCAGAATATTAGGAGGAACTGGTCTGCAAAACCAAATAGATTTTCTTAGCACAGTTACCCACTGAAAAAGCACAGGGAGTATGTCTATATAGGAGATTTCTAAAAAGAAAAACACTTTTCTATTCCATTTGACATCTTGTGCTTTTATTTCTATGGGTACGAACTCTAAGACCCAAGCTTTCATCCCCACAGAATTGCACATGTGAATGTCCCTTTATTACTTCATGCAGTCATTATTTCCCCACTGCAGCTGGTCTTAACCACACTCTTAACACCTTAGTGTGCTACTGCAGGGAATATCAACTTGTGATTAACTGCTAAAAGACCAAAATAACAGTCTTTGCTAAAACATTTAGGAGTCTCCACTGGATAACAGATGGCCAAGAGACTGAGCAGGAGAATGTTTTTTGAATACTTAGGTTTGATCTTCAAGACATGGGGTCATGGAGTGAATATTTAGCCATTCTAAAGTTCTTTCACACTAAAGACAAAGAAGGTATCCCTGTGGCTTTAAAACTATTAACAGCTAAATCTCTGGCTCAGCTGCTTTATGGTTCCCAGCTAAGTCCTTACCCAAATTATAGATAAATGGAAATAGTGCAAATTAAGTTGATCAGAATTCTGTTCCATGTCTCAAAATGCATATCCAAAAGTAGGTTAAGAACTTGATTATTAATTATTAATTACTGGGTCAAGTGCCACTATATTCCAGTGGCTTCCATTGATTCCATCTATACTATCTGATAAACTACATGGTTAAAAAAAAAATCTCCCTTCCTGTGGCTTTTCTTTTGAGTTCTCATAGCTTTTTTGAATTTATTCAGACTAAGAAAGTAATTAGAGAATGGCTCCTGGACATTGATTATCAGAGTAAGAAAGGTCTTATTCCTAAATCTATATAAATTCAGTTTAATTATTCCAGAGGGAAACCAGCCAATTATATAAATTCATTAATCTCCCTATCACAATTAAAGTTCTTTTTAAGAGCCAGATTCAACAGCCTTCCCTCACCAGCTCTATATGGGAAATTTAATAACATTATATGCCTAGCTGAATCTACCCTTTGATGAGGGTTCAATTGAACCCATCCTGCATCTGCTGTTACACTGTGATATTCAAAGAAGTCTAATCTTTCCTCTGTCATTTTATGTTCCAGGTTGGCCTGAGGAATTTTAAGACATTTTTCTTCTGTTAGATATGAAAATTCCATTACAGTAAAATAAGGCATTAACATCAAATCACAACTTTTTGCTTTTTCATAATAATATGAACAAGCCATTTCTATAAAGATCTATCAGACTAATTGGTAAAACCCAAAGTCAGAGTTTCATTCTTCTCCACATCAAGCACGAAGTTCAGCACAGGTCTCCATGTGGAAACAAAAGCAGAGAGAGAGAGTAACAGAGAGAGTTGGAAGGCAATGCTTCTTTTTCTCCCCCCCCACCTTATCTTTCCTTACTTCTCCTTCCCCTTTCCCTCCCCCACTGCTTTCCTATTTACTTTATATTTTGTATTTTACATTACTTCAATAAAAATGTTAATGATGAAGATTAAACAAAGAACTGGAAAAAAATGGATATGAAAATTCCCAAGTGAACTTGTAAATAAGTTTTGTGTTATAGCCCTGCGTGTGTATAAACAATTGGTCTCGAGCTTATGTTAGTAATTACTTTTATATTTGTATCTTTCTCATAGATCTTGTGATTTATATTCAATTTTTAAATTTTATTTTATGCCTTTTGGTCAATTATTTTATAAATTGAATATTTACTTCCCCTTTTTGATTGAGGTACAATTTTTATTCAAGAATTTTAGTTGCACTGTTGTATCACTTATTTGTTTAATCATAACATATTTGTACACTTGGTTTTATTGCACCATTTCTCCCTACCATTTTTTAAAATTTAGATTGATCATTGACTGAAATAAATAAATTAATCGTATAGAAAAATATTTGGTCTTTAAGAAGAAAACTGCAATATCACTTTTAACAATACCTTTTGATACAATGGTGGATAGCAATATCAGTTATGTTTGAAAGACCTGGTCTATTATAGTTTAAGCTGGTAAAACACTAAAGGATTTTTACTATCGTGGTTTACATTGAGTCTTTGACATTATATTTCCAATAATTAGCTGAAATGACGAAATCTAGAAAAGTATAAAGTAATGACAATCTTGGACATAATGAAAACCAGATAATGGAAATAGATCAGTCATGTGTTAAGAAGACATGACATCCAACAAGTCAAGCTGTCGTTCACTAGCTTCAATATAAAATGGCCCCATGGTAGAGATCATGTAACACTGAAAAGATTATTTCAAAAAGAAGCAGAAAATATTATATTGAAGCCACTAAACCTTAGTAGGAAAGAGCATAACTACCAACACATGCACAAGTATATAATAATTTCCAATCATAAGTAGTAGAAAAATAAATGATAGAAAAATGAGGAACTGATATCCAAGTAAACAGATGTTGTGGTAATAAACAAGAAAGCTATTTTCAGTGCACAACATAAATGAATTTAGTTTTCTAGCAAAATACAGCCCCAGTTAAGCTTCTTTCCAGACCTAATTATGTTATAAGTAGACTGTGCTTCAAGCAATTAAGAGAGACAAATAGTATTGGTAGGTAAGCGGATGCTGGACAGGAGATTGTCCACATGGGCATTTCTGTTTGTGCACCTATTACAAAAACAAAACTGGGTGAGTGAAATTAATATTTAGCTAAAGACTTGTGTAAAAATTGAAATTCTTTTTCAGAGTAATTAAGAAACTTCATATTGTACCATGCAATTTCTCTCTTACACAAAGAACAGAATATTTCCCCATTCAATTCTACGTTATCAAATACAGTTTATTATACCTTTGATTCTGAAACCTTGTTACACACATTATATGATATCCTAATCATACAATATATTAATGGTGTCTATACACAATATAGAAAAGCAAGGATGAGTTATTGACTTCTCCATTAATTTGCCAGCAAACTCCTGCAGTCCTGCACATTTTTTTGCAATTTGTGGAAATATAGCAAAACATAAGAACTACTGTGTTAGAGTTCTGAGGTTCAGCAAGCTTCATGTCATGCAATAATTTTAACAAGTGACCACTACAATATAAAAAATACTTTATATTGCAATAAAAGATGCAATTCCAATAATCTATTAATTGGTATACTGCTACCAAGGAGTACAATATTAAAACAGAATTCTACGCTATCCAACACTTTTACTTTCATTGACAGTGAGAAAATCTTGTTTCTCAAATGTTAACTATATCAGACTATGATTCATTCTGCTAAAGAAAAATCTGTTTTACTTATTTGTAGTTTTACATTACGGCAAATTCGGCAAGATATCTAAATAAAAATGCAAGCTGTTTTCTATGGGTCTTAGCATAAGCAATTCCCTAAACTTTACACAAACTTTGCTACATCTGTTTAAATGGGAAAAATAATTTCTGCTCTGCATGTGTCATCCTAGGCCCAATTTTCAATTCAGCTCCCAAAGCATGTAAGTGAACACATACCATTTTTTTCATTTGCACTCTTTCCATCTAATACAGGGGAAAGCATCCAGTGAAAAAAATAGGGATTCAAATGACTAATTTCTTATCCTATATCATATTCTATCCTATCCTATCCTATTCATATGCAAGTGTATGAGAAAAACTGACTTAGAATTCCAGTTTTGAATACAAAGCCCAAGCTGCCCAATAAGCATGTAACAAGAAGGATTCTCATTAAAAATACTAGTTCAACAGTGGTTGTTTAAACTTATCAAAACGTTTGCTTAAAAAAAAAAAAAACTAAGCATTAATCTATTTTCAGCTTTTTCAGGAAATATGTTTAGCTGGCCAAGACTAAATTGTCAAATTTATTTTTAAGGTATGCATTTTGGGGAATTATTAATGCTTTTTCTCTGAATAGTCATTTTGAATAAGTGCTTTAAGAATAGAAATATACAAGTTTTAATATACAGGTAGTCCTCAACTTACAACAGTTCATTTAATGATTGTTCAAAGTTACAACTGCACTGAAAACAGTGACTTATGACCATTTTTCACAATTATGACCATTGCAGTATCCCTATAATCACGATTAAAATTCAGGCACTTGGCAACCGGCTCATATTTATGACGGCTGCAGTGCTCGGGGATCATTTGATCACCATTTATGACCTTTTGAGAAGCAAAGCCAATGGGGAAATCAGATTCACTTAACAACCATGTTACTAGTGTAGGAACTGAAGATTCACTTAATAACTGTGGCAAGAAAGATCATAAAATGAGCAAAATTCACTTAACAAAAATTTGCTTAGAAACAGAAATCTTGGGCTCAATTGTAGTCGTAAGCTGAGGACTACCCATACTGACTTCCAAACATTTCCACAGTTTAACCTAATTTGCACTGCAAGATGCTAATTGTTTAGCCAATCAAGATTAAATTTATTTTTAAACTCATTGCAAATTAATCTAGTTTAAAATTACCTCACTGCTCCACTAAATTACTGTATGTTTTGTAATATTTGCTTAGTATCATACTTCAGTCTAAGGTAACCAGATTGTCTAGAGCAGTGATTTTTAACCTTTTTGGTGCCGAGTGCCCAAAGTGTGTGCATGTGCGAATGTACGCGCGTGTGCCCCTACCCGCAAAATGCAATTCAAGCACCCCCACGCATGCACCCCAGCCCCCCC